>ML663560.1:15324011-15505655 GCA_007570785.1 Antilocapra americana
CCCCTCCTGGTACTTGTGAGACCCTGCCAGGTACTAATGAGGCCCCGCCAGGTACTAGTGAGGCCCCACTAGTGAGACTTTAGACAAGACAAGCCTCTCCTTGCCTCGGTCGCCTGATGACATGAGGATAACAAACACCCCCTCCACACTGGAAGACTGGGAGAAGGTTAAAGGCTGTCTAGGACGCAGATCCGGTAGCATTTAACAGATGGCAGCAGCTGGTCTTGTCATCATTCACCAGCCCCATTCCCACCCAGGAGATGAGCCGGGAGCTCTGCCACCAGCAGGAGGCTCTGTGGGAGCTACTGACCACGGAGCTCATCTACGTACGGAAACTCAAGATCATGACAGATGTGAGCCCCCCTTCCCCCAACCAAGTGGCCCCCGGCCCTGGCCTTTGAATCAGCCCTCATCATCCAGAAGGACATGGCAGGGTTGTTGGAGAGGGAGGGGCAGGATGCCTAGAGCCCCCTGGTTTCAGACCTGCCCAAGGTCTTGAGAGGGAGGTTGCAGTACTGAAGGTGGGGGTGGGGATGCTGTGAAGGGTGCGGCTGGGGTCCAAGAGGAGGAGGCCAGGTGCTAAGACCCTCTCTCTCCTTGCATCCAGCTCCTAGCTGCGGGTTTGCTGAACTTGCAGCGCGTGGGTCTGCTGACAGAAGTGAGTGGACAGTTGGTGTGGGGCGGGGGGAATGGCTCCGTGTGGCTGGACTGAGCCCGGGGTCTGGGAGGGGCAAGGTCACAGAGAACGGAAATGCCACTGCCCCATCTACTAGGACCCCCCGCCCCCACCACCCTCCCCACTCTGCTTCTTGCTCTAGACCCCAGCTCCGACCACCCAGGCTCAGAGGGCCTCGCCTGTCTATAGCCAGTGCAGCCGGCAGGTCACCTGCCCAGGCACGTGGCTGAGTGCCACTCCCTCCCCCAGGTGTCAGCTGAGACTCTGTTTGGAAACGTCCCCAGCCTGATTCGAGCCCACCGGAGCTTCTGGGAAGAGGTGCTGGGGCCCACCCTGCAGGAGACAAGAGCCTCGGGCCAGCCTCTGGACCCAGTCAGCCTGCAGGATGGCTTCCTGACGGTGAGAAGGGGAGAAAGGCCGCTTCCAGGTGGGGTGGAACTGGGAGGGCCCCAAGGGGTCCTGTCTGCAGGGCAAGCCCTTGCCGCCAGAATCCTGCTGTGATCCAAGTGAGTCCAAAGGCACAGCCCTTACCCCCAAATACCAGTTCATCTCCTGCCTTCATTTCACCAGTATGACCTCTGTCCCCAGGGCTCTTTGGGCTTCTGAACATCCCAGAGGGCAGCTGTCTCAAGGAAGGGCTACACACATCAGCCATGAAATCTGATGTCCAGGACAGAGATCCAGGGACAAGCATCAGGGAACAAGACTGGGGCCTTAGTGACTTGTCCCTTGGGAGCCTGAGGGGAGGGGATGTGAAAGACCACAGAGCGCTGGCAAGCAAGAGGCCTGGGATCCAACCTCTGCCCAGTTCCCCAGCCAGGGAAGCATGGCCTTGCATGGTTGGGTTGGGGTAGATAGATGGGGGCACAGTCTCCTGGGGGCCTTCTGTGGCCCTCTTCTCCAGGGCAGGACTCTGGGCAAGCCTCAGGTCGCCACTCCACAGCTGGGCTGAAATGGGATCTGCAGCGCCCTGACAATGGTCCCGCTGAATTATTGATGGTGGGTGAAGTCCAGAGCAGCAGGGCACAGCAGAGGCTGAGGATGGAGCTCAGAGGGCAGCAGCTGGTCAACCCCTCAGACCTCAACTCCTCCTTGGAGTCCAGGGAGAGGGGCTGGAAGTCGAGGGAGGTCGGAATTGGTAGGCACTGGACGAAGGGTCTAGGCCAGGCTGCTTCGAGTGTTGTGTGCGGCTGGAGCCGGTATCTCATCCCGCCTTCCCCTGCCCGCTCCCCGCCCCCACACCTGTCCCTCCAGTGCAGCCAGCGCTTCCAGCCCTACGTCCTATACTGCCTTCGAGTGAGGCAGACCATGGCCTACGCCCGGGAGCAGCAGGACCACAACCCTCTCTTCCACATCTTCGTGCAGGTGGGAGAGGAGTTGCTGGGGAAGGGGGTCGTGGCGGACCTTGGTCCAAGGCCAGAGGGTAGCCTACAGTCCCTGCTCCCTGCCCCCCTTCCCTCGCAGTGGTGCGAGAAGCACAAGCGCTCTGGGAGGCAGATGCTGGGAGACCTGCTCATCAAGCCCCACCAGCGCATCACCAAGTACCCGCTGCTGCTCCAGGCTGTGCTCAAGAGGACCCCCAAGCCCCAGGCCCGGGAAGCCCTGACCGCCATGGTAGGACCTGCAGGGCTGACCTCTTGCGGGGTGGGGGGGCTGTCGGGGGCTGGTGTGTGGGGGCGCAGCTCTGGGAACCCTTGAGGCCTCCTTCCGCATGCGTACGTGCCGGTGTGGGGCTGATGTTGTCGGTGGGTGGGATGAACAGGCGAGGAGCCCAGCTGTCCTCCTCCGCACCCTTCCCCTCCCGCTTCCCCAGATCGCAGCGATGGAGTCGTTCCTGCGGCACATCAACAAACAGGTGCGCCAGGGCGAAGAGCAGGAGAGCTTGGTGGCTGCGGCCCGGCGCATCGGGCCCTACGAGGTGCTGGAGCCGTCCAGCGAGGAGGTGGAGAAGGTGAGAGAGACAGAGGGAAGCGGGCTTCCGGAAAGCAAGGCCCCCAGGCCTGGGGGGAGGGCAGAGGTGCCAAGGGCTCTGCGTGTGGCCCTCGTTCCTTGTGGGGTGGGAGGCGGTCGGGGAGGGCTTAGGGGGGGTGAACACGAGGCACTCCTCCAAGGGGCGGGGTTCCCAGTGTCCGCTCTGCTCTCTGCACCCTCAGAACCTGCGTCAGTTCTCCACCCTGGACCTGATGGCCCCCATGCTGGGGGTCGCTCCGGAGCACACCAGGCAGCTGCTGCTCGAGGGGCCCGCGCGTGTGAAGGAGGGACGTGAAGGGAAGGTGAGGAGCGGGGAGGATGGGAGGGAAGGGAAGAGGAAGAAGGGAGAGGCGCTGGGAGCCAGGCTGGGTCAGAGGCTGGAAATGGGAGGAGGGGGCTGTGTGTGTGGTCTGTGTATGTATCACTCTGTGTCTATGTCTGTCTCTGTGTGTGTGCATCTCTGCCAGTGTCCTTGTGTCTGTGTGTATGTCCATGTCTGTGTGTCTGTGGGTCCGTGTGTCTGTGTGTGTGTCCGTGTGTCTGTGTGTCCATGTGTCTCTCTGTGTGTCTATGTATATCTTTGTGTGTGTCTGTGTCTGTATCTGCATGTGTGTGTCCATGTGTCTCTCTGTGTGTATCTTTATGTGTCTCTGTGTGTGTTTCTGTCTGTGTGTGTGTGTCCGTGTGTCTCTCTATGTGTATCTTTGTGTGTTTCTATGTCTGTGTGTATGTGTTCGTGTGTCTCTGTGTATGTCTGTCTGTATTCTGTGTGTGTGTATGTGTGTGTGTCCATGTGTCTCTCTGTGTGTATCTTTATGTGTATCTGTGTGTGTTTGTTTTTGTGTGTGTCCATATGTCTCTCTCTGTGTCTGTGTGTGTGTCTTTGTGTCTCTGTGTATGCTTCTATGTCATTGTGTGTGTGTCCATGTGTCTCTGTGTGGGTCTGTGTGTGTCTTTATGTGTGTGTCCATATGTTTCTCTGTGTGTGTCTGTGTCTATATCTGTGTGTGTTTCCGTGTGACTCTCTGCGTGTGTCTGTGTGTGTTCGGAAGAGGACACGGTTCTGGCTTTGCTCTGCTGGTTGCTGTGACCCAAGTCAGCCACTTTCTTTCCTGTAAAGAGACGTGCCCACACTGAGGGGCCCCCAGCTCTCAGTTCCCGCTGCTCTGTGTTGCCCGCACACCCATGCCTGAGCCCTGACCCCTGTCCATCCACCCCCTGCTCCAGCTGACCTCTGTCTCTCTCCTTGCGCGCCCTTAGCTGGACGTGTACCTGTTCCTGTTCTCTGATGTGCTCCTGGTGACCAAGCCCCCTCGAAAGGCGGACAAAGCCAAGGTTATCCGCCCACCCCTCATGCTGGAGAAGCTTGTGTGCCGGCCACTCCGCGATCCCAGTATGTCTCCCCTCTTTTCTGTCTCCCTTCCCATCAGCTGCAGAAGCAGAGGTGGGGTTGGGGATCAGATAAGGTCCAGCCCTGGAAGCAGACCTTTTCCTGCCCCCAGGCAGCTTCCTGCTGATCCACCTCACTGAATTCCAGTGTGTCTCCAGCGCCCTCAGCGTGCACTGTCCCAGCACTACCGACCGGGCCCGGTGGCTAGAGAAGACCCAGCAGGCCCAGGTATGTGATGCTGGGCACAGGGCTAGGGAGGGCCCTGGAGCTCAGACATAAGAGGGGACGATCAAGGAGAGGAGAGAGAAGCTAGGGGAGAAGCACTCAGCTTCAGACCAGAACTTCTGCCTCTCTGGTGTGCTCTCAGAGGAAGACACAGCCTTGACCATCCTTAAGAGCACAGAAGGAATCCCCTGGTGGTCCAATATATAGGACTCTGCGGTTTCACTTCCAAGAGCATGGGTTCAGTCCCTGGTCTGGGAACTAAAATCCTACAAGCCATGGGGCACAGCCGGAAAAAAAAAAAAATGTATAAAAGCAAAAAGAGCCCAAAAGAAAGCTTTTGGCCAGCTTGGGTGCCCATCTCTGGGCCAGCCAAGACACACTTCCCTGAAGGTTTTGAGGCTGTGAAACAATTAACTGGTGAACCTGGGCTTCCAGTCAGCAGACGGGGCACCTGCTGCATACGAAAGGCGAGGGACTGGGGAATCAGAAAAGTATAAAATGTCATTTCTGCCCTCACGGAATACATGCTATAGCCTATCTAGACAAATGAGTATACATGTAACAGAAATGTGAGGAAGGAACAGAGCAGAGTGTGGTTCACTCTGTCTGGGGGCTGGTTGGGACAGGGACTGTGCAGAGGGTAGGGATGATGAGAAGGCTTCAAAAGGAGCTACCGTCTGAGCCCAGTTGGTGGGTATCTAAGGGGCACGTCGGGGGAACGAGGTGGGTGGGAAAGACATTCCAGATGGAGAGCGGAGTGTGTGAAGGTCAGAAATCGGAAGCAGTCGTGTGTTAAGACCATCACCAGCTTAGTGGACAGCATTACCAGGGCATCCAGCACAAGGGCAGCCGTGCCCTGCCAGATCACGTGGTCTCCAGATGCCATGCTCGGGGCACTTGAACTTTGTCCTGTAAATGACACAGAGCCCGTGAAAATGTTAACCGGCAAGTGGCCCTGGACAGATTCCTACAACAAAAACTAGAGGAGTTCAAAAGAAGGGAGACCCAAATGGAGCTGTAGTTTTTAAAATATTTATTTATTTAGTTGGTTGGTTGGTTGGTTGTGCCAGTTCTTAGTTGTGGCATGGGAAATCTTTAGTTAGTTGCAGCATGTGAGTTCTAGTTCCCTGACCAGTGATTGAACCTGGATGCCCCCTTTAATGGGAGCGTGGAGTCTTAGCCACTGGACCACCAAGGAAGTTCCCCCAAACGCCGCTGTGTTGGCTACCATTTGGTGCCTTAATATGACAGAAATGTATTCCATCACAGTTCTGGAGGCTGGAAGTTGAAAATCAAGGTGTCCTCTCCAGGGCTCTAGCGGGCATCCTTTGATGCCTCCTGCAGCTCATAGGGGCTCCAGATGTTCCTTAACCTATGGCAGCATCACTCCACTCTCTGCCTCTGTCTTCACATGGTCCTGCTGTCTGTGTGTCTCTGTGTCCCAGTCTCCCTCTCTTGTCTCTTAGACACTGCTCATTAGCCCCAAATCCAGGATGACCTCATCTTGAGATCCTGCACTGAGAATCTGTGCACATCTGCAGAGACTCTTCTTCCAAACAAGGTCACCCACATTCACAGGTTCTGGGAGTCAGGACCTAGACCTCTGTCTGGGCCCACTATTCAACCCACTATGGGAGCAGAATGGCCGAAGAAGAGGGAAGCAGACTTCCCTGGTGGTCCAGTATTGAGGATTCACCTTGCAATCCTAGAGTTGCGGGTTCAATCCCTGATCCAGGAATTAAGATCCCACATACCGCAGGGTAACTGAGCCTGAGTGCCACAGTGAAAGATCTCGAATGACACAATAAAAATCCTGCATGCTTCAACTAAGACCTGACCCAGCCAAATAAATAAATACACTTTTTTTTTTTTGAGAAGAGGGAAGATTTGAGTTGGACTTTAAGGATGGGAAGACCCCAGGCAGAAGACTCAAGGGAGAAATTGGGCTGGATTTATTTGGGGGGGACAGTAAGCATGTCTTCTGAGTCTGGAAGGAAGGGTTTTGTGTGGAGCCAGTGATGACAGGCCAAGTTCTACAGAGACCCCAGGGCCTGCAGAAGAGTGTGGACTGGACGAGTCAGAATTAACTAGCAGGTTGACACAAGAGTTGCCATAGATTCTTGAGCAAGGGAAGGCCATGGTGAAAGCTGTGTGTCTGGTCTTGAATTGTCAAGTGGCCATGTGACAGGTGGGCTGGGAGAGGGAGAGACTGGTAACAGGAGATTTACCATACTAGTTTGGGTATGAAACATTGAGGTTGAGTGCCATGGCCTTAGGGACATGAAGTGAAAAAGAAGAAAGGAGCTGAAGAAGAAAGAAGAGACAGGTGGGCCTTAGGGAGACTAAGAGAAGCCTATACTGAATGCATGGTTCAGACCCCAGCTCTCCCTCTTACTGACTGGGTGACTTTGGGGGAGTTATGAGGCTGATGTTCCATTTCTTCACCTGCAAAATGGATTTAAATAATAACGGTCCTTGTCTCATAGGGAAGATTCAAAGAAACCTTTCAGATTAAGCAGGCAATCTTAATCTGATTGCCTTAATCTGGTGCCAGCTCATGGTAACTCAGATCCACAAGGACAAAGGATGACTTGCTTGCAAGGTTCCTGTGTGAAAAGCTGCCTTGGCAAAGACAACTGAAATCATCAGAAAGGGAAACCTGTTTGTTTAGTTGCTGCTTCCTGAGTGGGGTGGGGCTGGGGTAGTGAGGTTTAGTTTTAAACAGAAGCCTTTGGAAATGAAGTCACAGGAGACAGCCAAGTGGAGGGAGATCTCTTAGCAGTGCGAGTGTGCTCAGTCATGTCCGACTCTTTTTGCGACCCCATGGACTGTAGCCCGCCAGGCTCTTCTGTCCATGAAATTTTCCAGGCAAGAATACTGGGATGGGTTGCCATTTCCTTCTCTAGGGGATCTTCCTCACCCAGAGATGGAACCCACATCTCTTGCATCTTCTGCATTGGCAGGTGGATTCACTGAGCCACCTGTGAAACCCAGAGATCTCTTAAGGGCTTGTAACGGGGGGGGTTGTGGAAATATGGAAACAGACTGAAGCTCAGGTGAGAGATAAGGATGAACTATGAAAGTTGCTAAGAGAGCAGATCCTAAAAAGTCCTTTTCTCAAGGAAAAAAATGTTTGTAACAACATATGGTGATCCAATCCCAAAGAAAGGCAATGCCAAAGAATGTTCGAACTACTGCACAATTGCACTCATCTCATATGCTAGCAGAGTAATGCTCAAAATTCTCCAAGCCAGGCTTCAGCAATACATGAACCATGAACTTCCAGATGTTCAAGCTGGTTTTAGAAAAGGCAGAGGAACCAGAGATCAAATTACCAACATCCACTGGATCATCAACAAAGCAAGAGAGTTCCAGAAAAACATCTATTTCTCCTTTATTAACTATGCCAAAGCCTTTGACTGTGTGGATCACAATGAACTGTGGAAAATTCTGAAAGAGATGGGAATACCAGACCATCTAACCTGTCTCTTGAGAAACCGGTATGCAGGTCAGGAAGCAACAGGTAGAACTAGACATGGAACAACAGACTCCAAATAGGAAAAGGAGTACGTCTGGGCTGTATATTGTCACCCTGCTTATTTAACTTGTATGCAGAGTACATCATGAGAAACTCTGGGCTGAAAGAAGCACAAGCTGGAATCAATATTGCTGGAAGAAATATTGATAACCTCAGATATGCAGATGACACCACCCTTATGGCAGAAAGTGAAGAGGAACTAAAAAGCCTCTTGATGAGAGTGAAAGAGGAGAGTGAAAAAAGTTGGCTTAGAAGTTCAACATTCAGAAAATTAAGATCATGGCATCTGGTCCCATCACTTCATGGGAAATAGATGGGAAAACAGTGGAAACAGTGTCAGACTTTATTTTTTTGGTCTCCAAAATCACTGCAGATGGTGATTGCTGCCATGAAATTAAAAGACACTTACTCCTTGGAAGGAAAGTTGTGACCAACCTAGATAGCATATTGAAAAGTAGAGACATTACTTTGCCAACAAATGTCCATCTAGTCAAGGCTATGGTTCTTCCAGTAGTCATGTATGGATGTGAGAGTTGGACAGTGAAGAAAGGTGAGCGCCGAAGAATTGATGCTTTTGAACTGTGGTGTTGGAAAAGACTCTTGAGAGTCCCTTGGACTGCAAGGAGATCCAACCAGTCTGTCCTAAAGGAGATCAGTCCTGGGTGTTCATTGGAAGGACTGATGTTGAAGCTGAAACTCCAATACTTTGGCCACCTCATGCAGAAGACTTGACTCATTGGAAAAGACCCTAATGCTGGGAAGGATTGGGGGCAGGAGGAGAAGAGGATGACAGAAGATGAGATGGCTGGATGGCATCACTGACTCGATGAACATGAGTTTGGGTAGACTCTGGGAGCTGGTGATGGACAGGGAGGCCTGGTGTGATGCAATTCATAGGGTTGCAGAGTCACGACTGAGTGACTGAACTGAACTGATGGTGATGGTTATTAACTCTTTGGGGATCATTTCGTAATATTGGGTTAGGGCTAGGGTGGGGCTTCCCAGGTGAATCGGTAGTAGAGAATCACCTGCCAATGCAGGAGATGCAAGAGATGTAGGTTGGATCCCTGGGTCCCAAACATCAAGCAGGCTACCCCAGCCCCCCCCCCCCCCCGACCCCAAGACCAGCTCCTTCCACCTCGTTTCCCTCACCACACTCAGGTCACAGGACCTGGCCTGGCGTGGTGGTTTCCTGCCCCCAGGAACCATCACCTTGGCTCTGGCCAACATACCAAGTATTATGAGACTGCTGAGAATCCTCGCAGGAGACAGTGACTGGGAAGCCAGGGCAGGAAAATTGGAAATACGAGCCTGAGGTCATTTTCCTGTTCCTGTTCATCCATTTCTCCAATATGTCTCTCGTACAGACCCATCTCCCCTTTACCTCGCTGTGTTTCTAGAGAGACTTTGGGAAGGTCCAGGCCCCTAAGAGTGGCTGGCTCATCTATTTCAAGGCTGGGTTGGGTGGGGCCGGAGCGCATTCAAATTCCTTAATGGGCACCAACCAATCAGAGTAGAGCTTGAGGGTGTGGTCTTAGCGGCCCCCTGATGTACCAGATGTTATGGCTCAGCTGCTGGACCTTGGGAAAGGAAGGCATGAGGCTCGGGTTTGCTCACCAGCATGGAAGTCCTTCGATATTTCCACAGTGATACGGCCATTTTAGTCTGTGCCCATACCAGAGCTGCCTGAGGCAGCCGCCACCACAGCCTTTTTACCAAACCTCCGCCTTAAGCCTCTCCAAGGGTTCCGCTGCCGCCTTTTCCCGCCGCGGCCAAGAGAAAAGTTGTCCTTGGATCGTTCTTGACCCTTTAAGGCTGCCCTTGAAAAATAGTGCAGTTATGAACTAGGACTCACAAAGGCTTCTCTCTACCTGTGCTGCTGCTGCTAAGTCCTTCAGTCGTGTCCGACTCTGTGTGACCCCGTGGACGGCAGCCCACCAGGCTCCCCCGTCCCTGGGATTATTCAGGCAAGAACACTGGAGTGGGTTGCCATTTCCTTCTCCAGTGCATGAAAGCGAAAAGTGAAAGTGAAGTCGCTCAGTCTTGTCCGACTCTTAGCGACCGACGGACTGCAGCCTACCAGGCTCCTCCATCCATGGGATTTTCCAGGTAAGAGTACTGGAGTGGGATGCCATTGCCTTCTCCACTCTACCTGTGTGGCCTGGTTGAAGTCCACTCATCTTTCTAAGTCTTGTTTTCTCATCTGTAAAATGGGCTAACATCCATGCTTCCACCCTTCCAGGTGGTGATGTGTATCCAATACCCATATGCATGTAGAAGGGCTTTATGAACAACTTCTCAGACATCATTCTTTTATTCTAATGATGCCCGTAGGAAAATGCTAAGGAGGACAAAATGTGGTATATCCTGTTTCCATTCCTCTTGGAATGATGTTGCTCCCATCTCTCTGAAGGACAAAAGAGTCCTCAGCCCAGGACAAAGCATACCCCTGCCCATCCTGGTGGTAGGAGGAAGAGTAACCTCAGGGTCCCGCATCATTCAGAGCAATTATGCCACTATCACCACCAATCAGGAAGGGCTTCTTGAAGAAAAAAACAAACCAGAGGGCTTGCCAAGGGGGCATGAGAGGCAGGAAGAATGGTACAGCTTGGGAAAGGGCACTTCTGTTCCCCCACCTACCCCCAATACCAGCTCAAGAGCTCAATTCTTGGCTCCATCCCACTTTCCCAAGGCATGATCTTGGTAGTTACTTAACCTCAGAGTCTGTTTCTCAGGAGTAAAGTTGTTGTAGTTTAGTCCTAAGTCATGTCCAACTCTTTTGCCACCCCATGGACTGTAGCCTGCCTGGCTTCTCTGTCTATGGGATTCTCCAGGCAAGAATACTAGGATGGGCTGCCATTTCCTTCTCCAAGGTATCTTCCCAGCCCAGGGATCAAACCAGAGTCTCCTGCATTGGTAGGTGGATTCTTTACCACTGAGCCACCAGGGAAGTTCCGGGAGTAATGTAGGAGCAAAAAAATCTGCTTCATATGGTGGTGGAGAAGATGAAGTGAGATAGTATTTGTAAAGCACTTAGCATGGTACCTGGCATACAACAGGTGCTCAATAAAGGAGAGCTCTTAATGTAAGTTTTCGCACTCCAGGTCACCCTGCAAAAGCTGAAGGCAGAGGAGTATATCCAACAGAAGAGGGAGCTCTTGGCCCTCTATCGGGACCAAGATGGGGCATCCCTGAGCACGAGGCCCTCCACGCCTTCCCAGGAGGGCTCTCAGAACAGCACTGAAGGCAGGTAAGAACCACAGGGAGCACAAATTCTCCCAGGGTAGGGGGGCTGCAGGCTGGGAGGAGAGGAAGGCGAACCTATGCGGCTAGGAATGACAACTTTGGCAGGGGGGAGGGTGGGACCTGATTGAGGAACCCAGGCTAAAGTTTGGCACCAACCCTGTAAAGGACAGCCTTTGGGTTAGCCAGCCTTGGGTGGGCACAGGGTAAAGGAAACAGACAGGAGAGGTGCAAACTCCCCGAGAGGAATAGGCTTCCCAGGCCAGGGGTTTTGCAGAATGTCAGGGCTGTAGGAACCTGGCTAGTTCAAATCTGGACAGATAATTTGAGAGCTTCACCCAAAATAACACAGTTGCTGAGCATCATGGTTTTACAGAGCAAAAAAAAGACTCCATCCATGGGGGCAAAACTCAGCAGAGCTCAGGAAAGAGCAAATACTTGATAACAAGTTTCTGGACCCAAATGTAGGGGCTAAAATGCCTTAAAGGAGCTTATGGTCTAGCCAGTGAGATGAGAAAAACAATCAATGAAGTGCAAAAAGTGAGACCAAAATAAGTTTGAAGGAGGGGCCATTCCTGGATGGAGGGATCGAGGGAAATTCCCTGGACTTGAACTTGACCCCTCAGCATCTGACTCTGACCATTTGCTATTAACTGTAGGACTTGCGAGTCCTCGACCGTCACCCCCCACCTGGTGGTGACAGAAGACACAGATGAAGATGCCCCCTCGGTACCAGATGACACCTCAGACTCTGGCTACGGCACTCTCATCCCAGGCTCTCCCAAAGAGCCCCACTCCTCGCTGAGCCGTCTACGCTTGAGGGCCCTTCGGCGGGACCCTCGCCTCACCTTCTCCACCCTGGAACTCCGAGATGTCCCTCTGCGTCCCCAGCCTTCTGACCCCCAGGCTCCCCAACGCCGAAGCGCCCCTGTACTGCCAGAGGAAGGTGTCCGGAAAGCAGGCAGTCTTCCCAGGGTAGACCCACCAACCTGGTCTGAGGAAGAAGACCAGACCTCCGTGGGAGAGAATGTGGTGGTGGAAACATTGCTGAGGGCCCAACTTCGGGGACAGCTGTCCCCTTCCCCGACTCACACTGACTCTGCTGGGGAAAGCCCCTGGGAGTCCTCAGGGGACGAAGAAGAAGAAGGGCATCTCTTCCAGGGACCTGACTACAGCCCCTCCCCTCACCCCCTCCGGCCCGAGGACATGCTCCGAGAGATCCGCGAGGAACTGGCCAGTCAAAGGATCGAGGGTGTCCCCGAGCCTGGGGACAGCAGGCCTCGGAAGCTGACTCGGGCCCAACTGCAGAGGATGCGAGGGTCTCATGTCGTACACCTGGACACACCCCTCTCCACATCGTAAGTGCAGAAAGGAAGCTGGCTTGGGAGGGAGGGGAGGGAAAGGCCAGTGTGGAGTTAGCAGGGATGCAAGAGGTGGTGGGGGTGGGTGGGTGAGATGGGTCAACATACGAGGGCTTCACAGGTGGCTCAGTGGTAAAGAATCCACCTGCCAACGCAGGAGACACAGGTTTGATCCCTGGGTCGAGAAGATCCCCAGGAGAAGGAAATGGCAATCTACTCCAGTATTCTTTCCTGGAAAATCCTATGGACAGAGGAGCCTGGTATGCTGGTCTGTGAGGTCACAAAGAGTTGGACATGACTTAACACTGCGCAAAGGCAAAAAATAAAGGAGGGCAGGAATAGTCGGGGGGGGTGTCATGGCAGGGAGGGGCCTTTAGCCTCACTCTTTACTCACATCTGCCTGACACCTGCTTCTTTCCCTTTCAGAGAGGTGTGAGGAACACGAAAGACCCTTAGCATTTCTCCAGGAGGAAATCTCTTCCAATGAGTGCTGGTCACCCCCTCCACCCTGGGACTCTACCTCAAGGACATTTGCCCAGGCATCCTGCCCCTCCTGCTCAGAAGACTTTGGGGATCAAGAACTGTACATTTATGTATCATAGACACCCCGAAGCCCCACATAAAGTTGTGCGTGTAAACCACCATCCAAGCAGCACTAGATGAGGGCAGAGTAAAGAGAACCTGGGGTGGGGGTCAGGGGCAGTTGTAACAGAGCACAGGTGACTCCATCTGTGCCCTGCCAGGAACAGGGCTCTGGCCTCTTCCTCCCTTGCCTCCCACAACAGCATCATCACTAAGAAAAACCACTCCCTCCAGGGCAGAGCTTTAATTGGAGGATTTTAGTGTATTTACAGAAGTCCACAGCTCCCTTGGGAGGCCCCATTGTTCTGTGCCCCCCCCCCCCCA
Organism: Antilocapra americana; assembly: GCA_007570785.1. Taxonomy (NCBI): domain Eukaryota; kingdom Metazoa; phylum Chordata; class Mammalia; order Artiodactyla; family Antilocapridae; genus Antilocapra; species Antilocapra americana. The sequence continues at coordinate 15,337,322 of ML663560.1, forward strand.
CTGCCTGGGGACAGTTCAGCTGGTCCAGGCAGGGGGACAAAGTTTCTATTAGTGTACAGAGTGGATGAGTGGATTTGCAGAGTGGATACAAAGATGGCTTATATACTGCGAAACCGGCTCACGGACCAAGGTGGGGCCCCCCAAGTCGCCTTGCTGGGTTCTCCAAGTCCAAAAAATAGGCAATGAGGCAAGGCGCCCCTCATCTTCACAACCACTGCCGTGGGCTCCAGGCACACTCGGCCTCTCTCACGAGTACACACACTCCACATCATACAGACACACACACTGAGATGCAGACACATGCACTGCACGCAGACACACACTACACACAGATACACACACACACACAGCTGATCCGCCAGCAGTGCTCAGGCAGCCGAGAAAAGCTATGTACACTGAGGGAATAGCACCAGGTCAGTGGCTGCCAGATCGCGTCTTCTTCTCCAAGACTCTTCCTCTCCAGGAAAAAAAAAAAAAAAAAAAAGGAGGTCCAGAGGGCATCTCGCAGGTCCTTCCGAGCTGACTGATGCAGGAAGGAAGCAGCCGTCCGAAGGGCGGGGCGGCCCGCAGTCGGAGGGGCGGGGCCTCACCGGAGAAGGCGGGGCTCGGTCACCAGGCGGGCGGAGCCGCCCAGCGTCTCCTCGATGTCCTCCAGGCAGCCGAGCAGGTCCATGTCCCTGAGCACGCGGCCCAGCAGCTCCAGCGTGGCTTCGCGCCGCGGAGTACGCCGCCGCCAGGCCGCCAGCATGCTGTACTGCGCCTCGCGCAGGTGGCGCCCGTTCTCCAGCTCCAGCCGCTCGATCTCATGCTCGCTCAGCCCCAGCCGCCGCACCAACTCCTTCCAGCGCGACGGGGGCACGTGGTTGACCACGGCATACAGGGTCGCGGGGTCGGCTGCAGGGAGGCAGCGCGGTGAGCCGGGAGCGGCGGCGGCCCTCCAGACCCCCACCACGCTTGCAACCCAGGGCGCCCTCGCAACCCAGGGCGCCCTCGCAACCCAGGGCGCCCTCCGCAACCCGCCTCCCCGGCCGGGGTTCCCAGAGAGGATGAATGAGGAACTCACCATCTGCGAGCTGATCGGGGGCGTTGGGGGCGCTGGTTTCCCACTTCTTAACTGGGGTGCAGAGTGGGGTGGAGGCCGGAGGCCCGGGGAGGATGGGGCCAGCCTTTAGATGGGACGGGGCCATCTCACTGGAGGGAGATGCGACGACTCTGAAGCTGGACCGGTCACGGGTCTCTGAAGCAGGACCCGTAGGGGGAATGGAGACAAAACTGGAACTTGGGGTGGAGTTCAAGCAGATGGTGGTGGTGGGGTTGAAGTCTGGAGCCCGGACCAGGAGTTCTGGCTCGCCCTGAGGAAGGGAGGGCGTAGCATTAGCGCAAGAGGAAAAACAGCCCCACAGCCCCAGTTCTTCTGGATTATGGATGGGAGCCGGGCTAGAGGGAATCAGGGAGACCTAGGGCAAGGGGTTGATTCCCGGTGCTTTGGGTGTTACAAGGTAATAGTGGACAGTCAGGGAAGACTGGGAGTCATTCCCCGGTATCATCTTACCTCTTTTACCAGAGTCGACTGCCCGCAAACTGAGAAAAAAAGAAACAGAGCGTCACCAATTTCACTTCCTCTCTCAGCCCTGGCGCCCATTGCAGGACTGGTGGTGGGCCCTTGTGGTGACATGCTTCAGGGCCTATGTGACCCCAGGGACGAGAGAATCACCGATGCAGTACCAGCTCTCACCAGCCATCCAGGACCAGCTCAGGCCAGTGGGGTCCTCAGCGGGGAACTAAGAGGACAGCCTAACTATCCCTCTGTGCCTGTGCACCCCACCCTCCCTATCCCCTTTCCCTCCCAAAGTCCCCACTCACTGATGGAGTAGAGCTTGGGCTTCCACCGCTGGTAGCGACATGCTAAAACGACAGAGGTGAAGGATGCCAGGCAAAGCCCGAAGACGATCACCAGGGGTAACAGTACTGTAGTGCCTGGAGACGGAGCAGAACGTGGTCAGGGGCGAGGGCGGGATGGGATGGATGGTGCGGGGCAAGACCAGGAAAGGGCCCCTGGGCTTGGTTGGGCACTAGGATAGTTCTCCTCACCTGGGTCCTGAGAGTCTTTACCAGTTGAAGGTCGGGTTGGACATAACTTCTCACACTCCTTGTTCTTACAACTAGAAGAAGAGATAGTGCTGGAATATTAAGAGGAATATAGGGGGGGAAAATAGACCTATACAGATTGTTGGAAATTCTGCCCTTTACAAATATTTAGCTATCTTATGATAGAATGGAAATTAATCCTATCTTGGTGACTGATGCAGAGGAAGGGAAAAAAAAATTAGTTGATCCCAGAATCATTTAGTTTTAGAGCTGGATTTGATCTTGAAGAGGCCGTGTAGAGAAAGAGTTAAAAGCAGTCAGTGTGTGTACTCAGTCATATCTGACTCTTTGCAGCCTCATGGACTGTAGCCCGCCAGGCTCCTCTGTCCATGGGATTTCCCAGGCAAGAAGACTAGAGTGGGTTGCCATTTCCGTCTCCAGGGGATCTTCCTGACCCAGAATCGAACGAGCATCTCCTGTGTCTCCTGCATTGGCAGGTGAATTCTTTACCCCTGAGCCACCAGTCAGAGTCAGGCACAAATTTCAGCCCATTGACTGACTGGTCGTGTGATTACAGGCACATCACCTGTAAGCCTCAGTTTTCTCATCAGTAAAACAGGGATCCTACTTGGACTAAAGACTAAGTAAAATAATTATGCCTGATGTATAGTAAATGCTTGATACATGCTGAGTGTCATTGAACTGTTTTTTTGTTTGTTTGTTTTTAAATATTTATTTGGCTGCACCAGGTCTTAGATGCGGCATATGGGATCTAGTTTCATGACCAGGGAACCCAGACTCCCTGCATTGGAAGAGAAGAATCTTAGCCACTGGACCACTAGGGAAGTCCTTTGAAGTATTTTATCATTGTTTTACTGATGAGAATCCAGTGGCAGAGAGATTAATGAACTTTTTCTCTAGATGACACTGCTGATGACAGCACCTGACTTTGAGAGGGGGTCTAGCACACATGTGAACCATTAAAAAACACATCTTGCTGGGGGAAGCCAGAGAATACTAGAACAAGCACATCTTCCCATGTTGGGAACTGGCACCAGGCAGCACGGAAGGATGAAAACTACATCAGGGATTCTGGGAGGAACTTAAGAAGGCGAGTTCTCCATGGGAATCTGCAAACAAGGAGAGCTGATTTTGCCCACCTCACAAGCTCACGCGGAGAACCACATGGAAAGGGTGTGAAAGTGATTTTAAGAAAAAGAGACTAGTGGGAGAAAGAAACTGATTTCTCCTCAGACACTCTGTAGTTATGTTTTGTGGTTCTTACAACTTTGCCAACCTGATGTCATTATCTTTACCTTAAAGGTAAAGAAGAACTAAGGCTCAGAGATGTTAAGTCACTGGCTCAAGCTCACAGAGCCAACACATGGCTCACCTGAGATTTAAACCCAGAGCAATTCAACTTTAGAGCCCTCAGAGTTTCCTCTTTGGAAGCAAGTGTGCAAAGCAAGGAGTGACGAGGCGTGGTCAAAAGGACTGGGAAGGAAAGACCATGCTGCATCAAACCTAAGATCAACAATCAAAGGCATCATTATTTATATCCTACACACAGCTGCCACCTGTGCCATCAGCTGTTGTAAGATGCAGTCTGATTTCAGAGATGTAAACGTGTATTCCTAGAGTCAACAGCAGAGTCTGTCGCCCAAGAATCTGAATGTCTTCAGAAAAAGATCTGAATGTCTAAAAGGAACTGCGAGTCTTTGGGGTATGAACCTCTATTCCTCAAACACTTCATAAGATTTCTGAACAAGTTGGGGGCAGGGAAGACTGGCTGGCATCTCGACATGAAGTGTCTCCCATACCAAACAGCCAGTAGCGGGCTTCCCTTGTGGTCCAGTGCTTAAGAATCTGCCTGCCAATGCAGGGGACATGAATTCGATCCCTGGGTCAGGAAGATCCCACATGCCTCAAGGCAGGTATGCCCATGCACCACAGCGACTGAGCCCCGGCTCTCAGAGCTGCAACTCTTTAGCCCGTGGGTCACAACTACGGAAGACTGAGTGCCCTAGAGCCTGGGCTCTGCGACAAGAGAAGCCACCTCAATGAGAAACCCGTGCACCACAACTAGAGAGTACCCCTGTTCCCCTCAATGAGGGAAAGCCCTCTCGCAGTCAATACATAAAAATTTACAAAAAAAAAGCATCTCGTAGGAGCAAAGGCACCCCCCTAGAACCTCTCCATCTTCCCACCCCAATCCAGTGCCCAGCAGCTGGCGGAAGGACTCACTCATGACAGGAGATGCACTTGGCGCCTTTTAGAAAGAAGCCCATATGGCAGTGGCAGATGGTGTCCTGTCTCTCCTGGCCTGTGGGGAGGCAAGCAGCACAGCTGAAAGAGGATGCCCTGAGGGCAAGAGGGAGGGCCAGGAGGCTCAGGGGTGCAGCAAGGCGGAGACCTTCCTCTGGAGATGAAGATGGGGCGGGGAGCGGGGTTGGGAGAGCCATGCTCACAGGGAATATTCACTGTGCCGTTGGGACACAGGCTGCAGTTCATACACCGGAAGCCAGTTTCACTCCAGTATTCCCGGTACTGGTTCTTCCTACAGCCACACACAGTGTCCCGGTCCACCGCGCAAGGGGAAATCTCCACCTGGAACACTTCTGGTGAGGGGAGGAGATGGGGTATGAGCCCCCACGGTCCTCATCTGGTGTGTCTCTCTGTGTAACGCACACTCACAGCCATGCACTCAGTCACTTGTGCACGAACATCCCTGCCCACCCCCAGAAGCGTGCACCCATCACCTCCCCTAAAGACAGACTGCGCATCCCTCCGAACACCCACTTGACCCAGTCTGTTCAGAGCCCCGCGCCCTCCTGAGACTCACCATCCCGGCACCTGGAGCAGCTCAGGCATCGTCTGAGGTGGTTCTCCAAGGCAGTGTAGGAGCCAGGGGCACACACCCTGCAGTCCGTGTCTAGCCCTGGGCCGGGACAGTCATTGTACAGATAGGTACCTGCGATTCGGGGGTTGGAATTACACTGCAGCCAGGAACTCAGGGGAGGAGCCCCAGGCCTGGGAGGATAGCCTAGGCACCTCCCCAAAGTCCCCAGCAGAGGAAAGGAGGGAGAAAGCCCCAGACCAGGAGAGGCAACCAAGCCAGGTCCTAGAACATCTGGAAAAGGCAAAGGAAGAAGCAGGGCCTCCTGACTGAGGAGGTCCACGGGGATCTCTTTCTCCTACCTTTGTGGCACTTGGTGCAGCAAATGGTACTATTTTTAGGGTGGTTATATTTTCCTTGGGGACAGGAACTCTTTCTCTTCTCCAGGTCCCCGGGGTGAGGGACCAGTCCGTGAACCCCTGCAGGGTACACATCTGCCAACAGAGCCGGGAGCACCTGGGGAGGAGTCAGATGGAGGCGGGCCTTCAGGAGAGGGAGGATGGGGATCGCAGAGACAGCAAGTCTAAAGCCTTCCCAGCCTTCTCAAGTCTTCTCCCTGGGACACCCATGCCCACACTCCGCCTGGGCTGTCGGCACTGTGCCACTGCCATTGTTCTCTCGTTTTCCCATTCTTTTCCCTCCAACTCAAGGCCGGGAGATCCCAGGTGCAGCTTGTACTTTATCCTTGTTTCCCCAAACCAGCTCTCAGGACTGGACCAAGCCAGGTGTTCAGTTGGGGAGTTGAGAATAGGCCTCTCTTTCCTTCCAATGAGCAGCCCTAAAGGTTGAGGTGGAGTTTCTCCATCTGGATGCTGTGCTCACGGTGTATTCACTTTGTGAACATTCACAGAGGCGAACCTTTAGGGTCATGCCCATTTCTGTATTACCCTGTCGTAACCGACTCTTAGTGACCCCATGGACTGTAGCCCACCAGGCTCCTCTGTCCATGGGATTCTCCAGGCAAGAATACTGGAGTGGGTTGCCATTTCCTCCTGCAGGGGATCTTCCCAACAGAGGGATCGAACCCAAGTCTTCTACGTCTCCTACAAGGGCAGGTGGATTCTTAACTGCTGAGCCACCAGGGAAGCCTTGTTAAACTTTGAGAGCTACAGGCAAATCAGATCCCAGAGACCTTAGCTGGGACAGGAGGGCTTGGCAGCCCAGAGCAGGTAAGTGTAGGCAGGTCACCCCTCAGTCCCCCTCTGGGTGTCGCTGCAGCAGTCAGAAGCCCCAGCCCAGCCCCAGCGCCAGCCAGAGGAAGGCACACTCAGAAACCCAGCTGCAACCCTGGAGGGCGCCTCCCCTATCCAGGGGCAGCACCCTTCCCTAGCCACCCCAGCCCCGTGCCACAGCCCCTGACAACAGGCCTGGGGCTTCCAGGGCAACAGGAAGAGTTTGGGGATGTTTACGGGAAGGGCCTCCCAGTCCTGTACGTGCAGTTCCTTTCCTTTCCCGAAGAAGGGGCTCATAGCACCAAGGTCACTGGACCTTGGAACTACATCCAAGAGGCTGAAAGCAGAGCCAACCTGCAGAGACAGCGTCAGGAAAAAGAATGGGGGCGGGGGGGGGGGGGGGGGCCCAGTTCTGGGCCAGGGTTTGGGTGGGGTTGGCTTTCCAGGGACTTCGGGTTGGTGAGGAATCAGCTTCCCAAGAAGGAGGGAGAGAGGTTTTCTCAAGCCACAAGCCTCCGGCTGCAATCTTCAGCACTTTGGGGGTTAACTCAGATCCGGGAAAGGGAAATCTTTTCCCAGCAGCTCCGCCCAGTGACTCAGGCCAGAGGGAGGGAGGGAATCCAGGGGAGGGAGAGGGGGACCCATCACTTCCCCGGCTCCTCAAGGGTCATGAGTCAGCAGAAAGGCTGATGGGACCAGGATCCCGCAAGGCAATCTGGACCCCATCTGATTCCCTCCTCCTGGTGGCCAGGCTCTATCCCCACGAAGTGCCCCCCTTCCTCCCCTCCTCCTCCAAACAGCCAGGCCAAGGGTCTCAGTCCCTCTTGGCCCACTTTTTTGGGAAATGGCTCCCTATCCCACTCCATCCCAAAGGGAAGTCTCCGGTGACCTCGGGCTTCTCCCTCTCCCGCCCCTCCCCCTCCCAGAGAGCCACTCAGCTCCTTCCCACCCCTCAGCATCCTTCCTTTAGACTCAGCCTCACTCAGACCCCTCCTCCTCCCAGCTCTGCCAGTCCCCCCTGACCCGCCCTAGCTCCAGAAGGGAGCGAACCAAGGCTGCCCTCCCAGCCGAGTTCACCGCCTTCCCACAGCTCAGCTGGTTCTGGCCAGCTGTGTTGGGCTTGGGGACCTCCCTGGAGTCCTCGAACAATCCTTAGGAAACAAGTTGAGTTCTGAGGCTCCTCAGCCCCTCCCACAAGCCCACAGGCTGCACAGGAAAAACTCCCGAGCCCTGAAAGCCCAGTTCCATGAGCGAGGGAGCAAGCAAGCACCAGCACCATATCCCCAGGGGGCCCCCCCAGCTTGCTCACTTGGATCCTTGGAGGCAGGGCCTCAGGTCCCCCCCACTAGTGGGCACCATCCCTTAGCACCGAGCACATCTTTAGCCACTGCATCTTGCAGTGTGTGTTGTGCTAATTTGCTGCAGTCTTGTCTGATTCTTTGAGACCCATGAACGGTAGCTATCCAGGCTCCTCTGTCCATAGGACTCTCCAGGCAAGACTACTGGAGTGGGTTGCCATGCCCTCCTCCAGGGGATCATCGGAACCCAGAGATCAAACCTGCATTGGCGGGCTTGCAGTAAAGCAGCAGAAACAGAAGGTGAGCTTTGAGCGCCCAGACCCCAGTCAACCTGAGTGTCTGTGGCCTGGAGCAGGGCAAGGGCAGGAAGCTGGGGTGCCTGTGGAGAGACAGCTGAGGAGGTGGCCCAGCACCCCCCCCAGCTCCCCCACAACTTCCGCCTGCGGAGGCTTTTAAGTGCGACTTCCTGCCTGGGGCTGCTGCATGGGGGTGGAAGAGCTGACAGCAGAGCCAGACCCTGTGATATAGCTCTGACCAGCCGCCTCACTGTCCCCTCCCCGATTCACTTGTTCATTAAAGTGCGTTTTGTCCATTTGATGCCAAAATCTTTGGGGAGCTCAAGACAGCTTCTCCTCCAAAGCTCTGGGGAGGCCCGGCCTCCCTCCCCTGAAGCCCCTCAACAGTGAGGCTTCCCCCCTTCCAGCTCATCCCATGCAAACCCCACCCTGTGAACTTTAAAAACATGCATTTATTATATCTATTTTGGGCTCTTACCATAACATAACAGCTTTGGGTGACTAGATAATAATCTCCCCAAGTAGACCATAAACTATGCGATGAGAGATCTGAAAGCGTTTTGGTCAGAGATACTGTCTAATCCCCTGCAAACAGAACTGTAGGGGCAAAATAAATGTGGTTTGATTGATTGATTTCATGACTATCTCTCTTCCACTCCAGTAAAAGGCAGTGATAACCAAAGTGGGGAGATGGGAGTCAGTGCTGGACTGTAAGAATATATTTATCTCAAAGGGAAAACTCCTTCCTCCTTCCCACACACTCGCACATCCACTTGCACAATCTCACAGGAGATGCAGACAAGCCTTCCTCTCCTTTTGAGCATCCCTGGTGAGTGAAGGCAGTGCTTCCAGACAAGAGTCTGAATATTCCTGCCTGAACACAAGGCAGATAAGAGTCTGAGAACTTCTGCTTGAGCCTGTCAGATACGCAGTCACTTGGCAAATTCCCAGACCCTCTACATGCCCCCAAGCAAAACCCATCGACCTCCTGATCTAGACAGACATCACAACAGCCACCTGTCTCGGCCACCCTTCTCTCCTCCGGCCCCCATCCCTCCCACACTGCCATCGGGGTCTGTAATCCATCTTGCCAGACCTCCTCTGACATCTCTCCAAGTCCATGGGTGGCCCCACTTCCAGGTCTTTGCCACTGTCTTCTCGTCTATTCCCTGCTCTAGTCCAGCCTACACCCTTGCTTATCTGCATTCAAGCTTCAACTTGCACCCACAGGTGTAGGAATCTTCCTCGCCTGAACATCATTTCCATAGGTCACTCCTTCCTTCCTTGAATAAGAACTTGAAGAGGTACCTACTGCTATTCTGGACACATTCCTGGACACAGCGGCCCTGAGAATGAATGAACGGAATTCCTCTACCAGGGATCACAGTCAAGATTCTCTCTCTGTCCCTTCCCCTACTTCCTCCAATTTTCTCTTTCTCACTTTTTCTTTTTTAATATTTATTTTTATTTGGCTGTTCAGGGTCTTAGTTGCGGCATGTGGAATCTAGTTTCCCAACCGGGGATCAAACCCAGGGCCCCAGCACTGAGAGCTCCAGAGTCTTAGCCACTGAACCGCCAGGGGAGCCCCTCTCACTTTTTTTTTGTTGTTCCTCAACAGAGTCTTACCCCTATAGCCAAGGCACTGAGCTTCTTGCCACCCCCAGCCTCCAACACACAATCCCATTGTTCTGTTCCTCCGTGATGTGCGTGCTAAGTAGCTTCAGTTGTGTCTGACACTTGGCGACCCCATGGACTGTAGCCCCCCAAGCTCCTGGGTCCATGGGATTTTCCAGGCAAGAATACTGGAGCAGGTTGCCATCCCTCCTCCTCCAGGACCCAGGGAACAAGCCTGTGTCTCTTGCATCTCCTGCACTAGCAGGCAGGTTCTTTATCACTAGCATCACCAGGGAAGCCCAAACTCTCTCTCAGACCAGTATCCCTTTTTTTCAGCCTCCTGCTTGTCTGTGACTTCAAATCTCAGCTCCAAAATCCAATTTCCAGGAGGCGTTCCCTCCCTCATTCCATGCTTTTTTTCATTCAACAAACCAAGGAGGAGCACCTTTGAGGTGCAGGTCCCATAGGAATGCCAGGGAAGATGAGATCAAAGACACAAAAGACTTCTTAGTTAGGTCAGAGATGGGCGACTGGGGAGGGACTTGGGCACTGATCCACAGACAGGCCAGCACTCACCCCCCTCCTGATTCTGCCTCCCATTGGGGTTCCAGGGCACCACATCACGCTTCTTTGGGCATTTTCCCCGAGATCTCTAAAATCTTTTTTTTTTTTTCTGTAAGCTGTCTTGGCTACAAGACTGTAAGCTCTTTGGGAGCAGCAAGATCTTGAGTGCTCTGTCACAGTGTCTCCTGCATTCCTCCCACCTCCACCACCCTCTCCCCGCTCACACACACAGTATTCCCTGCACTGCTCATTGACTGGCCCAGGGACAGCCTTACCCAGCCCCGCACACCTCCTGTGTCCCCTCCAGTTCCAGGCTGAGCTTGTTCCCTTAGCTGTTACACCCCAACCTGGGCTGGATCAGCCTCAACCCCAGGCACCTGACACCTTTCTTTGTCTGTCCAGGCCCCCTGTACCTCTCTTTTCCAAATGCAGAAGCCACTGAGGAATAGCCACCACTACTGGCTTCCCTGGTGGCTTAGACAGTAAAGAATCTGCATGCAACGCAGGAGACCCAGGTTCCATTCCTGGATCACAAAGGTCTCCTGGAGAAGGCAATGGCTACCCACTCCAGTATTCTTGCCTGGGAAATTCCATGGACAGAGAAGCCTGGCGGGCTACAGTCCATGGGGTGGCAAAGAGGTGGACATGACTAACCAACACACACACACACACACACACTACTACTACTAACAATAGGAAAGCTCTCATTAATACTGAGTGCTTTCCATTTGCCATACCCTGTTCCTGCACTAGATTAGAGATCCCATGAAGGCAAAGACTATCTTCACTGACAGAACCTAAAACAGTATCCAGCACCAAGCAGGCACAAAGGAATGAAATACTTGATATATATCCATCTATTTCATCTTCAGAATGATACTATGCAGAAGACTAAGACAAACTGTAAAGCAATTATACTCCAATAATAAAATTAAATTAAATACAAAACAAACCACAAGAATGACATTATGAGGTGGTGACTATTCTGTCCATCTTAGAGATAAAGAAGCAAGACGTGGAAGCTTACGTAACCCGTTCAAGTCCAGACAGCTAGTACCTGAAGGAGACAGGACTGGATCGGGTGGTTTGCCCCAGGAGAGAAGAGGAGTCAGGGAGGCTGGATAGGGAAATGGGGGGAGCCTGTGAGGACAGTCTGGAGAGAAGGGAAAGGTGGGCCTGGGGGTGTGGAAGAATGGAAGAAAGAGATCAGGAGGGAGCTAGTGTCTAGAAAGGTGGACTAGAGCAGAGAAGAGGGAGGAACTTGAGCGAAAGGTTCAAAAGGAGACTCGGAGAAGTCTGGACTTGTGGGGAGACTTGACAGAAAGAAGGAATGATTAGGGCACACAGCAGGAGACCGTGGGGGCAGGAGGGTGGTGGGAGAAGAGGTTGGGGGAGTCAAGGTGGGGAGTGGTGACTGGGCAGAGGAAGAGTGAACCAGGAGAAAGTGGCCAACACAGCCCCCCGAACTAGGCAGAGGCGAGGGGCTGGGTCTCCACCCCCGGACCACTGTGGAGGGGTCAAGGACACACTGAAAGAAGACTGAGGCCAGAGAAAGGGACATTTTCCAGTGACGAAAACAAGTGTCTACCAACTTCCCCAAACTGAGCTGTGGAAGAAGAAAGCAAGTGATCTGTTGTTTGGGTCGGGGGAGGGGGCGGGGGGGGGACAGGCCCTGGGGGGCTCTGGGGAGGAGGCCCCAGGGGGCCTCGGAGGAGGCTCAGTCCGGCAGACAGAGACCAAGGGTGAAGAGTGCCCCCCAGGGGGCCGGGAGGCCTGCGCCTGGGGAGGCCACGGGATCTCCAACCCCTATGTGGTTACCCACTCCCTTCCCAAACACCCCCACCACAGCATCCCAAGCCCTCCGCCCCCAGACTCAGTTTCCCCACTTCAGGAGCGGCATCCAGTCCCTGCTTTCCATTCTCAGCCCGGCGCCCAGGCAGCCTCGCCTCTCCACGGCCCAACAAGACGGTGCGCTGGGCAGAACCATCCGGACTCTGAGAGGGCCCACCTCCCTTCTCCCATTCCTTTCGATTTCCTGACAAACTGCCTCTCCTTACCCTGTGGGCACTTGCCGCCATATTCCCAGGCTGCCCAGGCCTGGGTCCACTTTCCCTCCTGGCCTTTCAAGCTTGTGCCCGGCTCTGGGCCGCGGGTGAATGGGGCAGTGTGTGCGGGCAGGCCCGCGTAGGCCTGAGGCTGGGCCCGGCCCTCCGCTCTCTCCTGCCCAGGCGCCCACCCCACCCTGGGGCCCCCTCCCCATCTCACCAGTGGCAGCAGCAGGCCAGGCACGGTGGGGAGGCCCATGTCCGGCCAGCTGTGGCCTCTCAATCCCCCATCAGGGCTGAGGCAGTGGCGGCCCGCGCCAGTGGCAGCGACACAGTCCTTGCGTATCCCCAGTGGAGCCCGGGCCTCTGGCCGGGGAGGGGAGGGTTGAGACTGGGGCGCGCACACAGCCCAGTCTGGAGGACCTCAAACCCGGAAGGCCAGCCCTGCGCCCCGAGCCTGGAGAACTCCGAGAAAACTTGAGCTGAGAGGAGATGGGAGGGGTAGGAAGGGAGGCAAATAGGGTATTGCAACTTCAGGACAGGAAGAGCCTGGGGTGGAGGCGGGAGGAGGCGGGATTAAGGGGGGGCCAAGGTCCCTTAACCCTTTGTAGTCAGACAGAGGCCGGGCTCCGGGATCCAGCAGCCACGTGCCCGGCTCTAACCACGCCCCCCCAAACACCCAGGTGCGCCCCTCCCGGCCCCCTGCCTCCTCTCGCACAACGCCCCGCCTGTCCCAAGTGAACCTAAGGAGAAAGACAGGGCTTTGGATCCATATTCGCGGGGTTCCAGCTCAGACCTCTCTGCTTTTTAGCTGGGTGGTCTGCTGTGTTCCGGTCTGCATAATGATGATGATGCCAAACGTGATCCCAGTCCGCAGGGCTCGTCCCCTTTTCCCAGGGTTCTCCAATGACATCCTAATGTCTCACTTCCTTGGGAATGCACACCTGCAATCCAAACCTCAGAGTAAAACTTAACCCTGACTGGGGATCCTGACCTGCCCCACTCCCCACCCCACCAGGTCTCATCCAATCTGTACGGGGCGGGACCCCCAGCTGCTGATTCTGGCTGAGCCTCCCAGAAGACCTCGGTCATGAAATGAGAGCCACAGTGCCTGGCCCAGCTTCCATGGGGAAGGTGATGTCATGAGGCCTAATGGAATTACAGCTCACTCCATCAGGTATTGCTAGAATGTTCCCAGTGCTCTTTTCCCAAATATTCTGATACAGCAATCCAAACTGCCCTCAAAGATAATCTACAAAGCCGCCCCCCCTTGTTGTTGTTGTTTTTTTAATTGATTTTTAATTGAAGGACAATTGCTTTACAATATCGTGTTGATTACTGCCACACATCAATATGCATCAGTCATAAATATGCATATATCCCCTCCCTCTTGAACCTCCCTCCCACCTCCCACCGCTTTAGGTTGTTCCAGAGCCACGGTTTGAGTTCCCTGAGTGATACAGCAAATTCCCACTGGTGGTCTATTTTACGTATGGCAGTGTGTAAGTTTCCACACTTTGAGGCCCAGAGACCTGCAGGTCATGTGCCCTGCTGGGCCAGCTCAGCCCGCAGACTCCTGACTTAGGACTAAGGGCCCTGCTTTGTTGCAACAGATAATCACCACTTCTCTATCAGTCCTTTTGAGTCAGTCAGACTCTACCCTCAACTCTTAGGATGTTTTATGCCACGCCCATCCGTGCAGGACGTCTCCCAGAGAATCCCACAACGGAGTACAACATTCAACCAAATGTTCTCTGGATGCGATGAGCATCTCACAGACCCAGTCCAGGCCCTGGGTTCTCCAGCTGCAGAGACTGCTAGAAATATAGGGAGACCAGATAGGAGTGAGGAGGGCCTAGGGTTTTGTGACCTGGCATCGGAGCGCCTCTCCTATTGATCTCTTGATCCACCAGTTAACCCTCAACCCTGGAATCCACCCTCTCTGGCCCCTTCTGGCCTCCCCTCTGTGATCCCAGGTAGGTATGAATGGAGCCTTGATGCCCCTACTTCTGGCTGACTTCACTCTACCCCATCCTCCAGCTTCTGAGATACTAGAGGATTAAAGCTGGACCCACAGAGGATGAGGATCAGCTCTACCATCACCCAGGGAGGCTCCAAGTACAGCATAAGTGGATCCAAAGCAGAGCTCTTAAAGAAGCTGAGTCATTGAAATACAGTGCAAGAGTCAAATGCCCAGTTTCCAGTGTGAAGACGCTAAGAGAGCCATAGGCTCCTCATGTTAAAAACGGGAAGCTTGCTGGTACCCCTCACACCGCATGCATGGATGATAAATGACGTAAAGTGTTTAGCAAGGGTTTGACATACACTAGGCATTCAATCAATGGTTGGTGTGGTTGTTCAGTTGCTAAGTCATGTCTTACTCTGTGACCCCATGAATTGCAGCATGCCAGGCTTCCTTGTCCTTCACCATCTCCTGGAGTTTGCTCAAACTCATGTCCATTGAGTTGGTGATGCCATCCAACCATCTCATCCTCTGTCACCCCCTTCTCCTCCTGCTCTCAATCTTTCCCAGCATCCAAAGTATTGGTACTTCAGCTTCAGCATCAGTCCTTCCAATGAACGTTCAGGGTTGATTTCCTTTAGGATCAGTCGGTGGTAGCAATGTGTTTTATTTATTTGGCCATGGCTTATAGCATGTAGGATCCTAGTTCCCTGACCAGGGGTTGAACCCACACTCCCACTTTGAAAGCACAGAGTCTTAACCACTGGACAGCTTGGGAATTCCCCAGTGATAATAATGTTAATATTTTGTATTAACACTAACAACTTCAGTGTCCTATTTTTTTCTTTTAAATTTTTATTGGAATATAGTTGACTTACAAAGTTGTGTTAGTTTCAGGTGTCACTGCCCTATTTTTAATGTTCCAATAAATTTTTAATAGTCTGTTCCAACTGCCAATGTCTTTGCACATAGCCCGGCACAAAAGGAGAATTTCTTTCATTGTTTAGGATGAATGCCTACTTACTCAGCAGGCTTAAAGCCTTGAGAAACATGGAATTCAACTGTTCAATAAAATTCTGTTTAGAAAAGACAGTGAGAGGTGGGTGGATCTAGGAATATGAACAGCTACCTAGTCTTGTGGAAGAGGTAAGAGCACAAGCATAAGCCTTCCCAGGAAGAAAGAATCATGCTAAGGGAGAGACAGAGAAACAGAAGAGGGGCAGGGGACTTCTCTGGGGTCCAGTGATTGGAATCTGCCTTCCAGTGCAGGGGACATGGGTTTGACCCCTGGTCGGGGAACTAAGATCCCATAGGCCCCAGGACAACTAAGCCCTTGTACTCCATTACTGAGCCCTCACACCTCAGCTAGAGAGCCTGTTTGCCACAACTAAGACCCCAAGCAACCAAAACTAAATAAATAAACATTTAAAAAAAAAAAAGAAGAGGGGGCAAACTAGGATTGGCTGGAGCAAAGGATGAAAGGAAAGGAGCTTCAGATAACAGAGTCCCCTCTCTCAATCACATGTCACGCACTCCACAGTAGCACAGAGTCATCGAAAGGACACTGGACTCCCAGTCAGGGTGACATGGGTCCCAGCACCAGCCCAGCCATTCCAGCCCCATGTGTCACAGGGAGACCTGGCTTCCCAGCTGGTTCTGTACCAATCATGAACTTGGACAAGTCACTCCACCTGATAAACTCCATAAGGAAAATGAGACAGCATGAACTCTGTCTCCTCTACCCGTCTGATCAACCTAAGACAGAAAAAGGAGGAAACAGACAGCACGCCTCTCCTGCATGTGCTCATTCTGGATAACTGCTCATATGATGCACATGTGTTGATCACTACCCATTTCAATGGACACTAGAGAGACTTCCGGGCTGGTCCAGTGGTTAAGACTGTGCTCCCAATGCAGGAGGCATGGGGTTCAACCCCTAGTTGGGGAACCAAGATCCTGCATGCCGCACAGGGCGGCCAAAAAATAAAAAATAAACACTCTAGAAAAATGCATGCCCCATGTGACGGGTACCTGCCCTAGTCCCCTCCCACATTTGCATGTTAAATCGCTTCAGTTGCGTCGGACTCTTTGGCACCCTATGGACTATAGCCCACCAAGCTTCTCTGTCCATGGGGTTCTGCAGGCAATACTGGAGCGGGTTGCCATTTCCTCCTCCTGGAGATCTTCCCAACCCAGGGATCAAACCCGAGTCTCTTGTGTCTCCTGCATTGGCAGGTGGGTTCTTTACCACTAGTGCCACCTGGGAAGCCCCCATAATTGGCATCCATTTGCTTTTAAAATCCACTTTATCTTGAATCATGTCAGATGGATAAATTAACATTAGTTTTTATTGAATTTGTGATGCTTTGAATAATGGTCAGGATGTGCATGTGTGTTGGGGGGAGGGAATGTTGGTGAAGAAGGAAATAAACTATTTTTGAAGCTAAACAAACCCCCCAAACTTAGTGTGCAGGAGCAACACACCGATGGGAAGCAGACTGAAAGCCCTCAAGGTAGACATGCTTTTTAGCAGGAGAAACTCCAGTGAGGACTGGGGGAGGCAGGGGAAGGATGGGGAGTGGGGGCTGCCTTCTGTCATCCTTAATAGCTCCAGCTTTGTCCGACACCTACCCACCCAGTCAGGGGAGAGGGAGCCACCTAGTCAGGGCAAAGGGCGCCAGGGCAGGCTGGGGCCGAAGAGCACAGGAGCGGGCTGAACCTGAGGGTTCAGAGATGAGGAAACTGTTGTGACACCAGCACTTTCCCCTCATCACTGTGGGTCTAGGAAAGGGAAGTCCAGAGTCATCGCATCATTTCCTCCTCACGACCTTCACCTTCTTGCTCCCTCCACCATCTCCCCCTCTTTCCCAAGATTCACGTGGCTTCTCAGGTCAAGGAGATCACAAGGGTTGGGGGGTGAGGGGGGCCAGATCAGGCTATTGGATTTGGTCCTGAGGATGAGGAAGGGTGATGCCTGGCTCCCAGTTCTGATGCCGGTGTAGGGGAAGGAGCCAGGGGTCTGGAGACTGAGGTTCCACTCCCACATCCCTCAGCATGGGGGAAGGAGCCCGGGGGTCTGGGGACTGGGGATTCCACTCAGACATCCCTCAGCGTCTCCTTTGTTAAAATAAAAGCTGGGAAGATGCCTGCTGCTGCTCTCTCTGTGATGATGTCAGAACGAGAATACACAGGCTTCAAGATTCCTCAGGAAGCTGGACTGGGTCTCATCCTCTTCTACCAGCACTGGGTAGCTGATGGAGAGGTGGGCGGGTGAGGGTACTGCAGCTGGGTGGTGAGTGGTACTCAGCAGGAGAGGAGGATTACAGATGGTGGTAACCAAAGTCGGGAAGGAAAGGGGTCCAGGCCATGGACAGGGACATGTACCCCAAGCATTGCACAGCAGGTCTCCTAACAGAGGGCACCTGTCTTCACCTCCTACCTGAACACGGTGATGGGCACATAGCAGATGCTCAGCAATGCCCGTAGAAGAACTAGCAAGATGGTTTGTCTCTCCCAAGGCTGCTGAAGGATGGTCATTCCCATCGTGCAGCCAGGGGAATGGGAGACCATCCTGTGCCCCACTCCCCAACCCAGGACTGCTTGGGCAGCAACCCAGAACTTGCACCCACTCCCTGGCCCCCTCATGGTGCCATCCAGCTCTCCAGACATTTTCTTTTAGGCCACGCCCT
The DNA here is from genome assembly GCA_007570785.1 of Antilocapra americana. NCBI lineage: Eukaryota > Metazoa > Chordata > Mammalia > Artiodactyla > Antilocapridae > Antilocapra > Antilocapra americana. The sequence continues at coordinate 15,354,947 of ML663560.1, forward strand.
ATGGCATGGGGGATCTTAGTTCCTCGACCCAAGGAAGTCCCTCCAGACATCCTTTATGCAACAACATATATTAAGTACCTGCCCACTTGCTCCAGGCGGGACACTGGGCTAGGTTGTGAGGATACATGAATGAACAAGGCTCAATCCCTAACCACAGTGAACTCAGTCATGCTGGGGACACAGACACAAATGAACAGGAAAATAAAATGCAGTGTCAGCACTTCCACGGATGTGATGGTGTGTGATGGGAGGCCATGGGAGAGGGAAGTGGCAAGATCTGGGGAAGACAGGGTGGGGAAGAAGCCTTCACAGAAGTAATGGTATCCAAGCAGGTTCTCAGGGATGCACAGGAGTTCTCCAGCAGATGGTGGGGGAGGCTTCCAGGCGAAGGAAATAGGAAATTGCTCAATAGCTTGAGCAAATACGCAGAGCTACAAAGGACAAGGACACAGGGCAGAGGCGCTGGGCGAGGCTGGCTTCGTGGTGGGGATGGGGTAGCGAGGCTAACTGGGAATCCAGGTCTTCACTACACTGGGCTGCCCCAGTCCCTGCCCTGGGAGTCAGGCAAACAGAATTGCCTAGCAGCTAACCAAGGGGGCTTTTGGGGTGGGGTTCCCCATCCCAGTTCAAGAAGAGGAGCAAACACCTGTGTCACTGGAAGGCAGTGTAGAGGGCCATTCTAGGGCTGAATCCAGTCATCTTTAGGAAGGAAACCACACACGCCTTTGTGTGCCCTTGTCTGTGTTTTGTTCTGGTAGTCAGTTGTTTCCTAAGAAAGTTGTTTGTCAGAGATCCAAGTTTGGCTTGGCTGATCCAAGGGAAAAGAGGACTTGGCTGCACTGGGGTCGGGGAGAGCAAAGTGTTCTTGAGGCAGGACCAGCGGGTATGGGCAGGAACTGGGGTGATGCTGGCCGGGGGTCTCCAAGCAATTTCCGCAGCCCCCTATCCATCCTGCTTCACCGCCCCCCACCCCTGCCACCCACGCACACACCAGGGGCAGCTGAGTAGCTCTGAGAGGAAGCCGCCAAACATTCTTGAATCCTGCCAAAGCTGGGTCCCTCCCACCAAGGGAAGTGCTTGCCTTGGGGAGGGGACACCGTCCTTCCCTCTCAGGGCTCCCCCGGAGCGTGGGCAGAGGCGCTGGCCTCTGCCAAGCCTGATGGACCTGGGTGTGGGCCCAGGGTGGCATAGGCAGGTGGAGGGGCTGACAAGGCTGGGGAGATGGCAGGTTCCGGAGGGGATGAGGAGGAGGAAGCTGGGTGGGGGCAGAAACTGGAGGGGAGGGAGGCAGCTGGAGTGGAGGCCACCTCCTGGGTGCCTCTGCCCCCTCGGCCGGGAGACCAATATCGGCTTTGGAACCTCCGAAGTAGCATGAGGAAGGTGATAACCAGGAGGTCAAAGATGAGCTCAGCCATCTCCACCACGGACAGCACAGAGGAACCGAACCACAGGCTCCACTGGCTGCCCAGGTTGGAAAGGAGGGTGACCATCTGTGAGGGAGAGAGACGTGCTGAGCACTTGGCAGGGAGCCCATCCTCCACCCCGCTCGGCCTCTCCTGGCCCCAGGGCCCCTGGCCTCTGCTCCCCTCCTCTGGGAGCACAGGAATGCTTGCTGATTTCTTCCTGGGAAAACCAAGAACGAGGCCACCATGGGGACGGCCGACACCCAGGCCTGTCTCGAGAGGCTTCTCCCCATCATCCAGCACTCCCTCCCCACTGAGACTTCACCCCAGCGAGCATCCTTCCACCCTTCTAATGCTCGCCCTCTCCCCTTCCCTTGGTCCCTCACCTTCGAGGCCCAAACTCTCAGGCCCCACAGAGGTAATCCCCTGTGTTCACTGACAGCCTCCTGACTAAGAATCCCAGCCCCCAGAGAATCCCAGGCTCAGTGGGGCAGGACGCACCGTGACGGAGGGAGACTCAGAGTTAGATTTGTAGTTCAGCTCCTTGAAGAAGATGTTGAGTTTGGCAACTCCATCCCTTTGGTGTGGGGGAGAAGGTGGGAAGAGACGGCCCAGGGTTAATTTCTCTGCTGCTCAAAAACACTCTCTTCCAATCAGCTGTACTCATCCCTCTTCTTGGGCCTGCTTTCCCTCCCGCAGATTCCTTTCCCCAGGCTGGGACCCAGGGAAAGGAATTATTGTTAACGTTTAGTCACTCAGCCATGACCGACTCTTTTGGGACCCCATGGACTACAGCCCACCCAGCTTCTCTGTCCATGGAATTCTCCAGGCAAGAATAATGGAGGGGGTTGCCATTTCCTTTTCCAGGGGATCTTCCCATCCCAGGGATCGAACCCAAGACTCCTGCATTAGCAGGCAGGGAAGCCCGGGACCAGGGTAGGCCTGACCTTTTGTTCTTGATGGTGTAGTTGTTCTGTCGGGACAGCATCTGGAAGACCCAGTCCTGGGAGGGGATGAGGTGTCAGTGGGGTCACCCCCATACTCTTCAGGCTTACAGAGCTGGAAGCGGGGTCAAACACTCATACACAGATGCCCAGAGAAGACTGCAGCGCTACACACGCATACACTACCTGGGATGTCACGGAGGGCCATTGTGAGTAACTCGCAGAGAGCTTGTAGATGGTCACACTGGGGATGGAGAAGGTGCTCAGTGAAGGGGGTAGGGGTGGGGCCCTCCCACTTAGAGCTGGACAGAGGACCCTCTGAGGTACCCAGGCGACCAACTCGCGCTCCGGGAGGGGTTGCTCACCTGCATGGCTTCCGGCATTTGGTGAAACAGCCCAGGCGGTCTGAGGAGAAGGCATCCTGGAGCTTATAGTAGCAGTACCCTGTGGGTGCAGAGAGGTGCTCATTTTCCACGCCCCCTCCACCTTCTCTACCCACACCCTCCAGGTCTCCCAAGACCCCTGGCACCCACTGCACAAGAGTATTCTGGAGCAAAACGGGAAGGGCTCCTGAGCGACAGCACCAGAACATGTTTAGGAACTAAAGCCAAGTCCAGCGAAAAATAAAAACAACAGGTTACACCTTTGTTAAAGTGAAAGTGTTAGTCGCTCAGTCATGAGTCCAGCTCTTTGCCACCCCCATGGACTATAGCCTGTCGGGCTTCCCCGTCCATGGGATTCTCCAGGCAAGAATACTGGAATGGGTTGCCATTTCTTTCTCCAGGGGATCTTCCCAACCCAGGAATCGAACATGGGTGTCCCATATTGCAGGCAAATTCCAGATACAGACAAACATTGAAAAGTGAAAAAGAAAAGTGGGAACAATTTTTGTACAAGAATAATGAAATTAAACCACAATGAGATACCACTTCACACCCACTAAGATGGCTATTGGAGTAGGAAATGGCAACTCTCTCCAGTGTTCTTGCCTCGGAAATCCCACGGACAGAGGAGCCTGGCAGGCTACAGTCCATGGGATTGCGAAGAGCTGGACATGACTTAGTGATTAAACCATCACCACCAAGATGGCTATAATGAAAAAGGACAATGACAAGTGTCGATGAGGACATGAAGAAATTGGAACTCATCACTGCTGGGAATATAAACTGGTGCCACTGTTGTGGAAAACAGTCTGGCAGTTCCTCAGAAAGTTAAACATAAAATACTAAACCATAAGCGTGTGTGCTCAGTTGCTCAGTAGGGTCTGACTCTAGCCTACCAGACTCCTCTGTCCATTGGATTTCCCAGGCAAGAATACTGGAGTGGGTTGTCATTCCCTTCTCCAGGGGATCACCCCAGCCCAGGGATCAAACCCACGTCCCCTTCATCTCCTGCATTGCCCACAGATTCTTTATGTACTGCCCACTGCGGAAACAATAAACCTACTAAATGACCCAGCAATTCCACACCCCAGAGAACTGAAAACAATGACAACACAAAAACCTGTACACAAATGTTCACAACAGCATTGTTCCCAACAGCTAAAAGGGGAAAACAACCCAAATGTCCATTAATTGATAAATGGATAGACAAGATGTGGTCTATCCATACAATGAATATTATTCAGCCATAAAAAGGAATGAAGTCTTGATATATGCTACCAGGTGGAGAGTGAAAGTGAAAGTCACTCAGTCAACTCTTTGAGACCCCATGGACTCTAAAGTCCATGGAATTTCCCTGGCCAGAATACTGGAGTGGGGAGCCTTTCCCTTCTCCAGGGGATCTTCCCAACCCAGGTATTGAACCCAGGTCTCCCACATTGCAGGTGGATTCTTTACCAGCTGAGCTATCAAGGTGGATAAAACCCTGAAAATATTAACGCTAAGTATAAGAAGCCAGTCGGATCACATATTGTGCTCTATGAAATGTCCAGGAGAGGCAAATCTATAGCAGACAGAAGGTGGCTGAGTGGTTCTGAGGGGCTGGGGTGGGGGGGAGGGGGAGGGCCTGTGGATACAGGGAATGGCAAGCTTGGAGACCACTAATGGGTACAAAGTTGGTTTTTTTTCGGAGTGGTGAGAAGGTTCTAAACTGATTGCAACAATTGTCACACAGTTCCATGATTGTGAAAAAAAAAACTCAAACTACACTGCCTGGAGAATCTCCATGGGCAGAGGAACCTGAAGGGCTACAGGTCATGGGGTCACAGAGAGTCGGCACAACTGAGTGACTGGGCACACACAATACTAAAATTGCACTGTACACTTTCAATGAGTGAGTTATCCAGGAAATGAATTATCTCAGTACATCTGTTACCAAAACAAGAATAATGGAACCATGGGCTTCTCTTGTGACAGAGCTGGTAAAGAATCCAGCTGCAACGCGGGAGACCTGGGTTTGATCCCTGGGTTGGGAAGATGCCCTGGAGAGGGAAAAAGGTACCCACTCCAGTATTCTGGCCTGGAGAATTCCATAGACTGTATAGCCCATGGTGTCGCAAAGAGTCGGACACAACTGAGAGGTTTTCACTTTTAAGGGCTTTCCTGATAGCTCAGTTGGTAAAGAATCCACCTGCAACGCAGGAGATCGCAGTTTGATTCCTGGTTCGGGAAGATCCTCTGGAGAAGTGATAGGTTACCCACACCAGTATTCTTGGACTTGCTTCCTTTCTGGCTCAGCTGGTAAAGAATCCACCTGCAACACAGGAGACCTGGGTTTGATCCCTGAGTTGGGAAGATCCCCTGGAGAAGGGAATAGTTAGGCTACCCACTCCAGTATTCTGGCATGGAGAATTCCATGGACTATACAGTCCATGGGGTCACAAAGAGTAGGACATGACTGAGTGACTTTCACTTTCACTTTCAATGGGACCATGGATTCCCCCTTCACCCCTATTTCCCAGATTCTAAGTAAGGTTTTTTTTTGTTATTCTTGATAATTTCAATCTCCTGGGTTCTTCTTCATTTCTGACCCAAATCCCTTTGAATACCAGGGTTTATATAATTAATCACAGAATTAATCTTTAATTAGGAAAACTGGGAAGCAGTTAGGCTGGGGAGCAAGCAGTCCTTAGGAAACTCAGCAGACTGTGTCTTCAGCCAAGTTTCTCTCCCTCATCCTCACTGCTTCTAGCAAACAGCAAGGTCATTTTTCTCTCAAGGATCTTTTTCAAACTCACAACCACTTAACAATCAGCATTTGGGGGCCTGGGGAACAGTGGGCAGAGTGCCTGCTCTGCATGTCCTGGAGCATCCCGTCCTCCTTCTGGGCCTCAGCTTGCTCATCTGAGAAAGGGGCCCATCAGGCCAGATGGCCTCTGAGCTTCCCTCTAGCTCAGATGCGCTGTGATTCTCCAAGGCCAGAAAGCCAGAAATCAGAAGCTGTGACTGCAGGGCACAGGTTGGGGAAGGACTGAGAGAGCAGCATCAGGAAGGAAAGCAGGCGGAGAGATGCACAGACAGAGGCCGCACTCCACTCTGGGGTCCGCCGTGTCCCTGCTCTGTCCCCTCGGAGCGATCTGCTGTGCCAGATAAGGGGGTGTGGACCAAGGACGCTCGACCTCTATGTTCTATGCCTGATGTCTATGTTCTGTGTTCTCTTGCTGGGGACTTTCTTTCTCTCTCAGCTTCCCTGCTGAATAACTCAGCTGTAAAGAAAAGGAAAAGGGATTGGACTGCTCCTAGACCAGGGCCAGGAGGAGAGTTTAGTGTCTTCCAGATTCTTTTGACTGTGCTCTCCTCTAGCTTTAGTGTTTTAATTCTTCCACAAGCCATTTCTAAATGACACACCTGCTCCTATTGAACTGATACGTTACATGCATAATAAAACATACATAAACCAGAAGGTGTTAGGGAATGAGGCAGATTCACACAACTTCTAGTCTTCTCTTCCTGCACCCAGCACAATCTCATCAGCACCCAGCACCAGCCCCACTGGAACCTAGGGAGTAAGCAGGATGCTACATGCAGGGCAAGGAACCCAGGAAGATCTTCTTCACATGTTCTTCCTTCCTTTTGCTGCAAGTTATTTTTATTTTAAAAAAATATTTATTTGCTTATTTATTTATTTGGCTGTGTTATGTCTTAATTGTGTCATGAGGATCTTTCCTTTTGGCTCACGGATTTTCTAGTTACGGTTCATGGGTGTGGTAGCTCACAGCATGTGGGACCTTAGTTCCCCGACCAGGGATCGAACCTGCGTCCCCTTCTTTGCAAGGTGGACTCTTAACCACTGGACCATCAGAGAAGTCCCATTAAGTTACTTTTAAATGGAGACATCCATTTATAAACACACAGAAGTCAAAACAGAGAGAAAAACTGTGAGGGAGGAACAGAGGAGAGGGAATGAGAGGAAAACAGACAGGGTGGCATCTAAGAAGCAGGAAACAGGAGTCAGCAGGAGAATCGGTTGGGGAACGTGGGAGCCAGAAGCCACAGTAGGGGTACTGAGAGTGCAGGGTTCCTGGGATAGTCCTGGCTCAAGTGGGAGCGGGGCCAGCCTCCCACAGTCTCACCCCATGAATTATGCTTCCTGTAGTCACAGAACTCTACGCCATCGGGCCGCGGGTAGAAGATGTAGGCACAGCCACACTCCTTGATCATGCTCTCCTGAAAGCATGAATGGATGCACACCTGGAGGAGGGGAGAGTGAAGGGGGACGGGGTCAGGCCTGCCCACCCCCACAAAGCCCCAGATGGCAGGGGAGGGGAGGACAAACTAGCCCCCACAGTGCACCTCCACCCCTCTCTCCACCGTCCCCATCGCCCATCAGTACACCTGGTGGCTACGGCTGACCTAGGCTACGAGATGGTTGTCATGGAAACAGGCTGGGCCTTACCTGCTGTGTGTACTTGGTGTTATAAAGGTTCTCCACTGGGATATCGCTGCCATTCTTGGTGCAGTCGCCATAGTCGCCCCCGAGTCTGTCCACGGCTTCCTAAGAACCCAGAGACACCAAGTGGTCAGAGATCAGAGGTCAGAGCAAGAGGTCCAGGCCTCTTCCTGACCTCAGTCTTCCTTCAGTCCCAGGCTGTATGTCCTTCTGCTATCTCTCCTACCCTCCTGGTCATTTCACAACATGACCCCAGGGCTACTTCCGAGGACACTGGAGCAGCCCCTGGAACCCTCAGCATGTTCCAAAACCCTTCCCAGTGCTCTCATCCCATGTGCCCTCCTCAGAACCCTACTTCCTAACTCCCACTTGGCCCAGCCCCTCACTGCAGATTTCTGCTCCTGAAGACGGCTACATGCTCAAAGCTCACCCAGCACAACCTCTTCCGGTCCTCTGCCTGTCACCCTCCAAGCCCTCTCTCTGCCCTTCATCTGGGGTCCTCCCCAGGTCTCCCAGTCAGCGTCCTTGCCTTACTCATGCTGATGGAGGTCTCCACGCCGGGCCGCAGATTAAAGCCGGCATCATCCATAAAGGCAGGCTCATCCCGTTCATGGACCATCACCCGGGCCCCAGTCACCGTGGACAGCAGCGGGATGAAGTCATTCTGCTCTGTGCGCAGTGTCAGGGACAGACCTGGGGGCAATGGAATGAACAGAGCCGGGGGGCGGGGCACACTGGTTGATAGAAGCATCAGGGTGTGGAAACCCACCCTCCCACTCTGCCTAGTCTCTAAGCCTCCCAGGGCAGCAAGTTCAGGAAGAACTGCAAATGGATTTGGCAGCCCCTGAGCTGAATTCAGGGGCTTTCCCCAGTGGCTCAGTGGTAAAGAAGCCACCTGCTAATACAGGAGACATGTGTTCGATCCCTGGGTCAGGAAGATCCCCTGGAAAAGTAAATGGCAACCTACTCCAGCATTCTGGCCTGGGAATTCCATGGACAGAGGAGCCTGGTGGGCTATAGCCCATGAGGTCGCAAAGAGTCAGACATGACTTAGTGACCAAGCACGTACACACACAAGCTGGGTTTGGGGAGCAGGGCCAGCCAGAACAAGGACAGGATTCCTATCATACCTGGGATGGACCACATGATGCCCACAGGGGAGAAAAAGCAAAGAGGATTTTCCAGGATACAGATGGGCATGCTGCAATGAGGCCCAGAGCATCTCTAGGACAGGAGCTCAAGGCAGGTAGATGTGGGCACACAGGGCAGCAGAGGGGCTGGGGCTGGGGCTGGGGTCGGGATGGCGCACCATTGTTGACCCCAGGCATGGAAGACATCCAGAGGTTGGAGCTGTTCTTGTCGTTGAAAGTGTAGCAGTTTCCAAACATCGGGTGGTGAAAGTGAGAGTAATTCCTATTCAGGAGAAAGAGCGAGGGGTCAGAGGAGAAGGTGCAGGGGTCAAGGAGAGCAAGACTTTCAGAGCTCTTTGTTTCCTGATCACCTACTATGTGCAGACACGGTTCTGGAGCCTCACCCAGGTTCTCTCACTGAGCATCATATCCACTTCACAAGAGAGGAAGCACGAGCTCGGAGACATCAAGTAGCTGCCCAAGGTGACACAAGCAGCGAACATGAGACGGGACTCAGACCCAGGTCAGCTACCTTCTCGCCCAGGCTCCTTCCACCAGGCCACCCGACCTCACTGGCCTCGTGGCCTCTCCCATCTCGGTGCTGCACTACATTATGAATTCTTGCAGCATCTCTGGCTTCTCGCATGTCTACATCTTACTTCCCCATTCAGATTATAATTTCCTTGAGGACAGGAACCACATGGCCTTCGTGGCTGAATCATCTCTGGGTTAATGGCATGGTTCTTGGCATGTAGGAGATACAGGAGATGGAGAACAAATAGTTGATGAATGAACAGAAGAGAAAGGAAGTGGTGGGGGGCAGGGGCAAGACAGTCAGACCAGGGAGGTCAGATCCAAAGGCAGGAACGGGTCTTGCAACAGCATGCCTCCCACTGGGAGTTCCAAAGTGGGGCTGGGACATGCTTGGGAACAGAGAGAAAGGAGTCCCAGGTTTGTGTTGCTACAATAGGAACATGACTGACAGTAAATCACATGTCTCCCAGTGGGGAGGCTGTGCAGACTACAGCCAGAGACCACATGGTATGTAACTCAAAGCTATGGTTTTTCCAGTAGTCATGTACAGATGTGAGAGTTGGACTATAAAGAAAGCTGAGAGCTGAAGAATCAATGCTTTTGAACTGTGGTGCTGGAGAAGACTCTTCAGAGTCCCTTGGTCTGGAAGGAGATTCAACCAGTCCATCCTAAAGGAAATCAGTCTTGAATATTCATTGGAAGGACTGATGCTGAAGCTGCAACTCCAATACTTTGGCCACCTGATGTGAAGAACTGACTTATTGGAAGACTCTGAAGCTGGGAAAGATTAAAGGAGGGAGGAGATGGGAACGACAGAGGATGAGATGGTTGGATGGCATCACCAACTCGATGGACATGAGCTTGAGCAAGCGCTGGGAGTTGGTGATGGACAGGAAGCCTGGCATGCTGCAGTCCATGGGGTCACAAAGAGTCAAACACAGCTAAGCAACTGAACTGAACTCCCCAGCCAACACGGGGTATCTGTTCTAACTTCCCAGCCATGGGGGCAGCAAGAAGAAGAGAGTGACAGGGCTTTGTGCTGGGGGAGGTAGAGGAGGAAGGAAGAGAAGTAGGGGAGGGAAGAAGGCTGGATGGAGATGAGGAGGGGGCAATGACTATATAGCCTTAAGCAAGCCATTTTTCTTAAGCTCACTGTCGTCATGTATAAAACAAGGAGATGGAGCTCAGTGATCTGGAATAGTCCATTGGCCTCAAAAAGCAGAGGCTCAGGGTGTGAAATACTAGTGCACATTCTGGGAAGAGCTAGGATGGCAGCATTTCCAGAGCTCAGGCTGTGCTCTGGGAGGGACGAAAGAGGAAGATGCCAGTCCTACAAGGCCTGGGAGCCCTGCTCAGAGGGGAGGGGACAGGGATACCATGGGCTGTCTGCAGCAGGTGGAATCCACAGAGCAGACCATGGATGAATTTAAACTCACAGAGCTTAGTTTTAAAAATGAAAGGCGACATGAAATACATAATACAACACCATTTATGTCACATTACACACACACTTGGTAAAAACACATACAAAGAGAAAAACATTGAGGGCATTACGAGGGTGTATGAGAAGCAGTGTAACATGACGGTGAAGAGTACAGACTCCAGGGCAAAGCTACCTGGACTTGCACCCCATCTCTGATGACTGTCAGCTGGGGGAACAGCCCAAGCATTTGATCTCTTTGTGTTGCAGTTTCCTCATCTGTAAAATGGGGATGATACTAGTACTGACTTCATGGGTATTCTGGGAGGATTAAATGACACCTAAAATAGCGCTTAACACTGAGTAAGAGCTACATAAATTTGCTATTAAGAGTATAGGAAATCAAGGATTTCCCTGGTGGTCCAGCGGCCCTCAAAGCTTTCATGGCTGTGGGCCGGTGTTCAGTCCCTAGTCGGGGCTAGATCCTACAAGCCTCATGGTGCAGCAAGGAAAAAACAAAATGGGTATAGGGATTCATTAAGATAGCTAAAGCCAAAATGACAGATATAACAAGGCAAGGACGTAGAGAATGTGCAACCCTCACACACTGCTGGTGGGAATGTAAAATGGCACAGATACCTGGAAAACAGTCTGACATTCCTCTAAATGTTAAATATAGAATTACTACATGACCCAGAAGTTCCACTCTTAGGCATCTACCTAAGAGAAATGAAAGCATACATCTGTACACACACGTGTACAGGAATGCTCATAGCAGCATTCAGCATTATTCACAACAGCCAGAGGGTGAAAGACACCCAAATGTTCATCTACCAAAGCATAAACTAAATGTGGCATAAGCATACAATTGAAAACTATTTAGTGAAAAACAGGCATGAACTGAGGGACTTCCCTGGCAGTCCAGCGGTTAAGGCTACACACTTCCACTGCAGGGGGAACCAGGATTAGACCCTTGGTCAGAGAACTAAGATTTGCCTTGTGACGCAGTCAAAAAAAAAAAAGGCAGGAATTACTGATACACACCACAACATGGATAAACCTTACTAAGTGAAAGAAGCCAGTCACAAAAGACCACATATTATATGATTCCATTTATATGAAATGTCCCCAGTAGGCAATGTATAGAGACAGTGGTTAGTAGATTAGTGGTTCCCAAGGCTTGGAGGAGGGGATGACATAGGGAGACAGGAAAACATTCTAAAATTAGACAGTGTTAATAGTTGCACGATTCTGTAAATATAGTAAAAACTACTGAATTGTATCCATTCAAAGGATGAATTTTGTGGTATGCTATGTACAACTCAATAAAGCTGTTATTAAAGAAAAGATCGTAGAGAGAGAGGCAGGCGAACTGAATACAGAGTAGGAGAGGGCTGAGAAAGCCATGATGAAGAACTTCAACTCGATCCCGAAGGCCAGAGAGACACTGACGGATTTCACACAGGACTGTCTGGAATAGTTAAGTGCAGTGAAGAGCAGGCAGAACACCGAAGAATAAAGCTCCCTGCGGTCGCAGAATAAAGGGAGGCTCGAGAGGCAGAGAGACAGATTAGGGGCGTTATGATAACCCCGGTGAGAAACGATGAGGCTCTGAAGTGAGGAAGTGACCTAAGTGTCAAGACTGAGAGAACTATGGACTTCCCACTGATGAGAAGGTGGGAGCCTGGGGCGGGCAAAGCGAGAGGGTGGCCGAGCCACTCGGTGGGAGGTGTGGGCTGCCGCAGGCTCAGGTGCTGCTACTGTCTCACTTGTCCTCAAAAACACACACACCCGAGACAGGAACGAAGGTGTGTGCAGGGCAGAGGGTGTGCTCCAGGTGGGGGGGGGTGGGCAGAAGCAGGAGACCCCTGGCCCTCCAACAGTCTTCAGCAACAAGGGAGGGACAGGGTCCCTGCGAGGTGGAGATGCTGCCCTTCCTCGGCCGGGTAGAGGCAGGGAGACGGTGCCCGAACTTCGAGGAGTACGGAGGGGAAGGTAGGGGTGAGCAGAGGCTTCAGAAGGGGACCTCCCTTACTCCTAGCCGCCCGGCCCCCAGCCCTCAGAGCGCTTGCAGAAGCCATGACCTCTCTGCAAGGACATTATGACAGGAGATGTGGCTGAAAGAATGCCAGGCGGGCAGTGCAGTAGCGTGAGGGCAACCCTTGGCTCTGGCTGGCCTGGTGTCCTAGGGCAAGTCACTTCACCTGCGTGACTGTCACTTCCCATGAGCCAAGAGCCCCACGACTCACTGCAGTGTATAAAGTGCCCTCAAACTCCTTATCTCATGCACTCGGAGATAGATGTTATCATCTTCACTGCTTAAGGAAAAGTGCCAAGGGAATTCCCCAGTGGTCAGTGGTTAAGACTGAGATTCCACTGCAGGGGGCAAGGGTCAGGGAACTAAGATCCTCCTGCATGCCACCAAGTGTGGCCAAAGAAAGAAAAAGTGTCAGGAGGGCAAGGATTTTTTCTTCTTCTCTGATGTATCCCAAATGCCCAGAATAGTGACTGGCACGTAGTCCAGATACTCAAAAATATTGGTTCAATGAACACTCAAAGAATCTTATTTCCCTCCATTTCACAAAGAAAGAAATAGGCTCTGAAGAGTGGGGTGAAATGCCCAGAGTCACCTGGCCCAGAAACAGAGCCAGAGCAGGAACTGAAGGTCAGTCCCTGATTCAGTCCATGCTGCGTCCACCACGCCAGTGCTGCCTGCATCATCTGAGCCAGTGGAGCAGGGGACCTTCCAGGCATTCTTGAGTTTGATGCCAGTGAGAAAGAGTCCTCAGAAAAATAGGGAGCCATGCTTCAGCCCTTGGTTTCTCAAAGCCAAACCTCAAGCCCGGCCTTCCCAAAGCTCCTATCTGAGACCACCACACTCAGACCCAGGGAGCAGGGAGCCACACATGTCCTGCAGGGCCATTCCGCAGGCAGCGGTTTGGACCTGAGGTCACTACTTTCCCTTCCTCCCCACCTGCAGGCATTCAGTTATTCAACCAGCACTCCAGGGTGCCTTCCATGCTGGGTCTCAGGATGGTCCAGCAAAGTAGACCGGTGGGAGTGGAGGGGAGGGGGGCGGCGGGAGGAAACCCAGCAGCAGGGAAGGACTCACGCCTCATTGCAGGAGTCCTGGTTGAAGCGGCAGGTGAAGATGAATTTGCCCAGGACGTCCTCCTCCAGCGAGGGAGATGTGTCCTGTCTCCGTCTGGACAGAATGTTGATGTAGTGGAAGCGGTACCACTCCCTCACAGCATCCACCCCTGATGAGTACTTCTGGTAGAAGCAGTCCGATTTGTTCTCATTGCACTGGACACAGAGACCAGAGCGTCAGAGGACCAGCAGCAAGGGTAAGCACGGTGGGGCAAGGTCAAGCAATGAATGGTCTGGGGTTCCAAAGACTGATAGGGGCGGGGAGCCAGGCTGGGAGAAGCCGAAGCCTGGAAGAGAGCAGACCTGGAGAGCACAGGATTGATGGAGGAGACCGGGAGCTGCACACACCTTGGGGTCACTTATGCAGCCTCTGAGGAGGGTGAAGCAAGGATTCTTTTCCCCATTTCACAGATGAGAATACTGAGGGATCAAGCAGTTTGTCCCAGCACCAAAAGGGGAACTGGAACCCTGGTCTCTGGGTACCATCTCTCTGCTTTGCTCCCTTTTTTTAAAATCTTTATTATTATTATTATTATTTTAATTGGAGGATAATTTCTTTACAATATTGTGTTGGTTTCTGCCATACAACATGAATCAGCCATAAATATATATATATATATGTATATATGTGTGAGTGTGCGCTTAGTCGCGCAGTCCTGTATGACTCTGCTATCCCAAGGACTGCAGCCTGCTAGGCTTCTCTGTCCATGGGGATTCTCCAGGCTAGAATACTAGAGTGGGTTGCCAAGCCCTCCTCCAGGGCATCTTTCTGACCCAGGGATCTAACCCAGGTCTCCGGCATTGCAGGCGGATTCTTTACCGTCTGAGCAACCGGGGAAGCATATATATATATCTCCTCTCTCTTAAGCCTCCCTCCCATCTCCATTTATTTTTTTAGTTTTCTTACTATCGTCTCCCTATTCTCTGTCTTGGGCTTCCCTGGTGGCTCAGTGGTAAAAAAAAAAATCTGCTTATCAATACAGGCAACTTGGGTTGAATCCCTGGGTCGGGAAGATCCCCTGGAGAAGGGAATGGCAACCCACTCCAGTATTCTTGCCTGGGAAATCCCATAGACAGAAGAGCCTGGTGGGCTACAGTCTAAAAGGTCGCCAAGAGCCAGACACAACTGAGCGACTAAACAGCGACAACAATTCTCTGTCTTGGGTTTGCCGGAGCCCCAGTGCCCCATCACCCTGGAAGGTCCCAAGTGAGTCCCACAATGGGGATCAGAATTCAGAAACTGCATTTAAACAGTAGATCTGACTTCCCATCCCCATAAACGCTCCCGCAGAGGCTCCCAGCGAGGAGCTTCCACATGCTGGCGACCAGAGAGACGTTATTTAATTTTAATTTTCAAATTTATTCGTGCAGGTAACCTATCTTGCCAGCGCGCGGACTCCCGCCTCGTTCCGTTGGCAGCACGGGTCGCGGGGGCGGGGAGCTGAGCGACTCTTGCGCGCAGGCGGAAGTGGTGGGGCGGGGCCTCCGGGAGGGGCGGGGCCTTACCAGCTGGAAGCCGATCTTCCAGTCCTTCCTGTTCACCTGGGGGTTGTTGTCCAGCACGCTGGAGCCGGCGCGGCGGACTCTGCCGGCCGCGTGGGGCGGAGCCGGGACTGGCAGGCGCTGCAGGGGGTGCGGCAGCGGCTCCCGCAGGTCGCGGCGGGAGCGAGCGCTGGCCACGAGGGTGTTGGAGGAGTTGTACTTGTAAAGGTCGAAGAGCGTCTGCTCCGTGATGCGGTCCAGCTCCTCCAGCTCCTCTTGAATTTCCTTGTACCTGGAAGGGGCGATGGCGAACGGTCGGACTAGGAGGTGGCGGCCTGGTGACAATCCTCGCCCCCCCAACCACCACCGTCCCCCGTGCCTCAGTTTCCCCGTCTGTAACGGGTGAGATCAGTTCAGCCCAGAGAAGTCGGCGGGGATTGGCTCTGGGGTCTCCTGGGCTATCTCAGGGGCGAGGGGAGGCGCAGACAGGTGTGTCCGGCAGGTGACTGGTGGCGACTGTGAGCGGTGACGGCATTTATTGCCGCAAGTTTATCGTAAGGGAGAGGCGGGAGGCGCTCTCTTCCTACTCGCCCTGGCCTGGAAGGGAACCCAGAACTTGTCTGCCTTTTCCCAGGGCAGGAGAAGAGATGGGCCGGCAAGGCCCAGACACTTCCACGGACCCAAGGTGCACTGGCCATCCGCACCACCACCCCACCACCCCCACCACCCCACACCCAGCGAGGGTGGCCTTTGACCGTCTGCCATTTGACACTTTCTAAATCAGGGAGTCTCAACTGCACTTCTAGAACCTTCTAAGGAACTTAAATACCGATACCACACACTCTCCTCCTACACCAAAGACTTTTAATGAATTTCAGCTGGGGCTCAAAAGCTGTGAGTTAAACACTGTCCAGTATAAATCCTCACATTCTTTCTCAATACAGGGCCTGTATCATCTGCATCATGAAACTCCAGGCAAAGTAGCAGGGCCTTAGGGATAGAATCTACCAAAACAAAACAAACACCTAGGACCAATAAATAAACCTGTTTGCGGGATACAAAACCAATATGCAAAAAATATTTCTGCCTGTTAACAATCAAAAAAATGGAAAATGAAATCACAGCACCATATTAAATAGCATAAACAACATCAAATACTGGGAGTAAATCTGATGAAAGGTGTACAAGACTTGTACACTGAAAATCCTGCTGAAATAAATCAAAACCAAAATAAAAGGAGTTGCAGACGTTAGTAGATCAGGAACTCCTATGCCGCCTTCCAGATTGCTCTCTAGGTTCAAGCCGTGCATGCGTGTCCAGTGGAGAAGTTGTGTGGGACTCTTTTTGACCCCAGGACTGTAGCCCACCAGGCCCCTCTGTCATGGAATTTTCCAGGCAAGAATACTGAAGTGGGTTGCCATTTTCTTCTCCAGGAGATCTTCCGGACTCAGGGATTGAAACTTCACAGTCCTCAGCCACCATCTTCCTGCGTTGCAGGTGGGATCACTGAACCACCCAGAAAGCCCAGATTCAAGCCAAGCCCTATCAAAATTCCAGCAGACATTTTTTTAAGAAATTGACGGGTCAATTCTAAGATTGCTTTGGAAATACAAAAATCTAGAATGGCCCAAACAAGTCTGGAAAAGAAGAGCGAAGTTGGAGTGCTTACTCTATCTAACTTTAAGGCTGTAAAGCCATGGTAATCAAAACAGCATAGAGCTTATGTAAGGATAAATAGATCAATGGGACAGAATAGAGGCCAGAAATAAATACATATATGGTCAACCTGATTTTTGACCAAAGCACCTGTTCAACTCAATGAGGAAAATAATTTTTTTTAAAAAGGTGATGCTGGATATTGTATGAAAAAAGGGGGGAAAGAAAGAAAGAACCTCAACCTCTACCTTAGTCTGTGTATAAAAATTAAGTCAAGCGACCCAAACAAAAAATTCAGAACCATAAAGATGATAGATGAAAACATCAAAGATACCTTTACAACCTTGGGGTAGGCAAAATTTCTTAGAATAAAAAATATCTAAAGAAGAAATCCTGAAATATAAAAACTTCTTACAAATCAAAAAGAAAATGACATTGTTTTAAAAAGGAGCCCCCCAAATATTCAAATGGTCATTAAACACATGAAAAAGTGCTCAACATCCTTAGTCCTCAAATGTAAATAAAAGCCATAATGAGGTACATTTAACATCCATTAGGCTCAAACGAAGAAACTGACGACATCAAACGTTGGTGAGAATGTGGAGCATCTGAAATTGCTGCTGGCGGCAGTCTAAAATGGTACCACCGATATGGAGGACAGTTCCTGGTGGCTCAGATGGTAAAGAATCACCCTGCAATGCGGGAGACCCAGGTTCAATCCCTGGGT
This sequence comes from Antilocapra americana, assembly GCA_007570785.1. Taxonomy (NCBI): domain Eukaryota; kingdom Metazoa; phylum Chordata; class Mammalia; order Artiodactyla; family Antilocapridae; genus Antilocapra; species Antilocapra americana. The sequence goes on from ML663560.1 coordinate 15,372,223, forward strand.
TGGGAAGATCCCCTGGAGAAGGGAATGGCTACCCAGTCAAGTATTCTTGCCTGGAGAATTCCATGGACAGAGGAGCCTTTGCGTCCATGGGGTCAGAAAGAGTCGGACGAGTCTGAGCAACTAACGCACGCACATGGTGGTCCTCGTGTGCCTAGGCCACACCTCACAGTCCTCAGCCACCATCTTCCTCATGAAAGTCTAGCAGGCTGCCCCTCATCCTCTCACAGGAGAGAATGTAGCTCAGGTCGAAGGTGTGTGTTTGACATTCTGAGATTTGTTTGTTATTGGTCATTAAAAGAACAGAAGTTATATTTAAAATGGATAACCAACAAGGACCTGCTGTATAGCACAGGGAACTCTGCCCAGTGTTATGGGGCAGGCAGGATGGGAGAGGAATTTGGGGGAGAATGGATACATGTGTATGTACAGCTGAGTCGCTCTGCTGTGCAACTGAAACCATTACAACATTGCTAATCAGCTATACTCCAATATAACATTAAAAGTGTTTTTTTTTAAAAAAAAAAAAAAGCAGTAAAAGTTATAGGAACTGAGTTCTAATCAGCTTCCCAGGTTCATTTCCTAGCCTCACCACTTACCTCTGTGGTGATAAGGATTAAGTGAATTAACATATGAGAAACATAGTAAGAAAAACAGCGGGCAGAGGGCTGCTGCTAAGTTGCTTCAGTCATGTGCGTGCGACCCCATAGATGGCAGCCCACCGGCTCCCCGGTCCCTGGGATTCTCCAGGCAAGAACACTGGAGTGGGTTGCCATTTCTTTCTCCAGTGCATGAAAGTGAAAAGTGAAAGTGAAGACGCTCAGTCGTGTCCGACTCTTAGCGACCTCATGGACTGCAGCCTGCCAGGCTCCTCCGTCCATGGGAGTCTACAGGCAAGAGTACTGGAGTGGGTTGCCAGCTGGCAGAGTGAGTACTATCTAACTGCAGCTATTGTTTTTATGGTCACAACTATTCTTTAATAAGAACAATAATAGTAACATATTGTTGGAGAAAAGAAAGCTGAGGAGACAGGAGAGCGCTGCTCGCCACTCAACTGCCCTGGGACTTTGTGATCTTAACAGAAGTATAGGGACTTCCCTGATGGTCCAGCGGTTGAGAATCCACCTGCCAAAGCAGGGAACACGGGCTAGATCTCTGGTAGGGGAAAACCCCACATGGGGCTGAGCAACTTAGCCTGTGCACCGCAACTACTGAAGCTCACGCGCCTAGAGCTGGTGCTCCACAACAAGAGACGCCATGGCAATGCGAAGCCTGCGTCCCTGTTTGCCACAACTAGAGAAAGCCTGCACATGGCAGCGATGACCAAGCATAGCCAAAAATAATTAATTTTAAAAATAAGTGGAGCCAAAGACCAGATTCCAATTCTGATTCGTCCACCTAAACAGTTGGGTGACCTTTGCAAAACCTTTATGTTCTCAGAGCCTCCATCTTCTTCTCTGACTCTGGGCTGGTAGTTCCCTCCTTACCCAGTAAGCCTGTGATGAAGATCAGATCATGATAATGGATGCCGAAATGACAGCCTGGTGACTGCTGTGCTTGGAGCCCCTGAACTGATGACCACTGGGCAAAGAAGGAGGAGATGTCTTTAGAGCTGCTTCGAAGACAGAACCAGGGCCGGAGGACAGAAATTATGGTGAGGTAAGCTGCAGCTTTACCTAGAGAACTTTCCATCAGCAGTTGCTGCAGAGATAAGTGATATTCCTGACACAAAGGAATCCATCACTGGGTGGTGAGGGAGGGGGTTCCAGCTCTAAAAGTCTGGGCTTTTTGTCCCTGTCAGGCCTGCCAGTGCAGATCCTGCTTTCCAGATCCTGGGGGGGAGTTGGGGGCAGTGCAGGGTTCCCCCAGGGTCAAGCTTGGATGGCTTGGCTCAGAGCCTTCCCCTCCCTCAGTGAAGCTCTCTGGGGGTGCTGCCCCTCTCCCTACTGGAAAGGAAGATTCTATGACCTTCTTTGCTGTCCAAGAATGCCACACTCTTCCTTAGAACCAACCTCAGTCCCTCCCAGGATTGAATGGAAAAAATATGCTCTGGATGTGGCTTTGTCTGGCCCCCTCTCTTAGGTGAAAAATGCCCTTTGTTAACCAGAAAGGGGCTGGGGATCGCTGTGGCTGACCTTTCACACTGGACTCTCAACCCCTCCTTGCTTAGTATGAAAGCCTTCAGCCTTATCCCCTTTCCTGGCAGTTACAGAACAGCCCAGAATACCCCTCCCCCTCTGCTGGCCACACTCCTGCCACCTGCAGGTGGGCACCTGGGCTGACTTTGCCTCCAGTTATCTCACAAGCTCCTCTATCTCGTCCACGACTTCCACCCTCCTCTCTGCTTCCAGTCCGAGTCACCTATCTTGCCTCTGCCTCCAGCACCCACGCCAGCTAGCTGCATGAGTCACATGCAGGTCCCCACCCACCAGGTTGCATCAACCTGTCCACCCACCCCTGCCTCTCTCCTGGAACAGGAACCAATAACCCGGATCCTTCCCTTCTCCCCCCGCCCTCCCTCTGGACTCCTGCTGCTCCCCACCAGCCCCCACCCTTGGATCCCTTTGCCTGGCCCCTCCTTAAACTGCAATGGGAGAAAGAACTTTGAAAGCAAACATACTTGGTCTTCTTGGACTCAGCTACTGACCCTAGATTCACTGGCTTCTATGTGATGGGGTCGGGAGATGGTGGATTTTTTAATCTGTTTCACCACCAGTTCCCTGTGGGAACTTAGGCAATCATTTAACCTCTCTGAGCCTCAGTTTCCTCATCTATAAAATGGGAGTAATACTGGTATCTACATTAGAGATCTGTTGTGAAAATTAAATCATTTGATTAATATAAAATTTTTTGTTTGGCACATACTAAGTACTATGTGTGTTAACCATTATCATTGGTGTTTTCTCTTTCTTTTTTGGCCACACCCTATGGCATGTGAGGTCCTAGTTCCCTGACCAGGAATTGAACTGTCATCCTCTGCATTGGAAGTGCAGAGTCTTAACCTTTGGACTGCCAGAGAAGTTCTTATTGTTATTTTTTATTATTACTTGCTGTTTGACCCTGCTCAATTACTTCACCTCTACTTCCTTATCTGCAAAATGGAAATAATAATGCCTGTCTCCATGGACCTGTCAAGATTAAATGAGAGTTCCCAGTGCAGGATCAAACACATAGTAGGGGCTCCATATCCTTGCCCGGCTTTGAGGCGCCTTCTCCCCACTAGCTCCTACCGGAGGGATTGTTTTAATCCGTGAGAACACCTGCCTCCCAGCCTGCAAGCCCCAGAGGCCAGGGCTCTGGTTTTCATTCCCTGAGGCATTTTCCTCTACTGCCCAGGGCCTTGCTCCCTGTGGAACCTTGGAAAATATGCAGGCCTCAACAGATTCATCCTTGCACTGTCTATCTCTCACCCACATCTTTCAGCCACAGTCTTTATTGAGAGCCTTCTATTGGCTAGTTCCTCATGCCTGTCTGCCCTCCCCTCCCCACTGCCCCAGGAGATGAGTGTGGGGGAAGTAGGGGAAGGAAGAGGGCTGGGAGCACTGAGGTTGGGAAGAAGAGAAGCAAAACCGCAGGCACCAGGGGAAGAGAAAGAAGGCTGAGAGAAGGAATAAGACAAGCTCAGATATGAGATGTAGGAACTTCCCTGGTGGTCCAGTGGTTAAGACTCTGCACTTCCAGTGCAGGGGGTGTGGGTTTGATCCCTGATCAGGGAACTAAGATCCTACGTGCTGCACAAAACCAACAAAAAATAAACAACAACAACAACAAAAAAAAAAAACAAGAAAAAGAAATGAGATGTAACATCTGAGCAGAAACTCCATTATTCCACATTCATATTTTGGGTATTAAGAAGAGCCAGGGGTTTGCAATCAGACAAACAAGGTGGAAAAGACTCTGATGCTGGGAAAGATTGAAGGCAGGAGATGTGGGCAACAGAGGATGAGATGGTTGGATGACATCACTGACTCAATGGACATAAGTTTGAGGAAACTCAGGGAGATGGTGGAGGACAGGCAAGCCTGGGGTGCTGCAGTTCATGGGGTTGCAGAGGCAGACACAACCACCACCACAAACAGGGAAAGTGACCTTGTGCCTTAGCGCTCTCTGCCTCAGTTTCCTCAAGTGTAACCCAGGAATAATAACAGTATCTGCCTCAGAGGATTGCTGGGAGAATTAAAGGAGCTGCCCGAGGGGTTTCCTAACTGCATCTGGTGGTCTGGTGCGTGAAGCAGCGTCTCAGTAACTGGCCTCTTAACTTGGGCCGCATCCAGGAGTTCATCAGTGAAGTGGCAGAGCAGTGTTTTCTCTGCAGGACAGGGTGTCCCAACCCCCGATCAGCTCATGACACACCTCCGGACGCAGCAGACTACACCACCTCTGATATGTGACCAATCCCAGTCACTCGCAATTGCACGCACACCTTATTTGTTTGCTCACACACATTCATGCAATCACATACACACTCGCTCATAAACCTAACACTCTGACTCTAGCTCACAATTTTCATGGTACCTGTCACAGTGCTGCTGAGGTTATTTGTTTATATGCCTATCTCTTCCATCTTATCTTTCAATACCTAGCAAAGTACTTGGCCTTCAGCAACGATTGTAAGAATTATTGATGAACCCATTCGCCGGGCGCCTAGAGCCATGTCTGGCCTGCCACGCAGATGTCCCAAGGTGTGAGGTGTGGCAGGACTGAGTGAACACACTGAAAAGGTGTGTGTAAACACCCAACCCTGCCCTCCTGTCTTTTCCATGGTTACCACCACCCCCTCTGGCTTCCAAACCGAAAATTGGCAAAGAATGATGGTGAAACCCAAAACTTCAGGACACACCCAAACACCGCACCTGGACAGGTGGACTGCACAGCTCAGCAGGGTCACCTGGGCCTTTGAGGGAACAGCCTGACCAGGGCAGCTTCTATCCTGTCCTGTTGTCCTGGCTCTGTGACTACACCCCCACTCGCCCCCCTCCCCTCCTCGAGGTTCATGGAAGGCTCCATCACCACTGCCGCCCCACTTTGCTTTCTCCAACACAAACTGCCTTTCTCAACCCAGACCAGCCTGCCAGGGCCCAGTCCCAGCCAGCTCCCACCACCACCACCCCCCCACCACACCTGCAATCATCTCGTTGCAGGATCGCCATCAGATTCATCTCCTGATAAGGAGGAGGGGCTGATTCCTACCCTGCCCTTCTGAACTTAGCATCTCGACCTCATCAGCGCTCCCTCCCACTTTCAGGAGGATGAAGGGGTGGAGGAGGAGACTGTCGTCCAACAAGCCCACTCTGGAGAAGGCTCAGGCACTAGGAAGTCTTCCCTGGGCTGAGCGGCTGGCCCATCACTTCGAGGGCTCCCCCTCCTGCCAAGAGGGACGTCTGACTCGGGTTACCGGTGCTGTCTCCTATCTCTGGGACTGAGCGTCTGCCTGCCCAGTGGACAACCCCGTCCCCTCTGAACTCTCTCCCAGGCTCGGGGAAAGGAGACCCACCTGTAGGGGTTGAGGGTGCAGATGGAGACGGCGGGGAAGACTAGCTTGTCCGAGTTGAGGTTGATGTTGAGGCTGACGGGGTAGCTGAAGTACTCTCCAAAGAGCTGGCCGAACTGCCAGTACATCATGCCGAAGGTGCAGAGCCAGAGCACGGCCCAGAAGGCCGTCTTCATGCGGTTGTGTTGTGAGCACACCAGGCGGATGGCACCGTGGATGGTGGTGTTGTTGCAGAAGAACTCGAAGAGCTCCCGGTAGGAGCGGTGGAACTCGAGCAGGGCTTCCTCCTCCTCTGTGCGTGGCGGGGGACCCGCAGGCTCGGGGCCCGGCCCCGGCTCCTCAGGCTTGTCTCCCTTCATGAGCCCTTGGGGGGGTCGGGGAGGGCGAGGGGCCCAGCTGAGTTCTGGGCTCTGGCTGCCTCCTCCATTCTCATCACCTGGGGCCCGTGCCCTCATCCCACTCTCCTCCCACCTCTCGCCCCCTTTCTCCCCCTTCTCCCCGATCCCCGTCCACGGGGAGCCTGCTGACCTGCCAGAGTCTGGTCAGAAGAGCTGGAGTTAAGCTTCCCCGGAGTGGCCTCTCTGCCTCCCTGATAAGATTCCCTTTGGTTTCTCTCCTTTCTGTCTCTGTTTGGTCAGTCTCTATCTTTGGTCTTCTCCCTCCAGTATCTGTGTCTTAGCTTCTCTCTGTCTCCGTCTGTCTCTTTCTGTCCCTCTCTCTGCCTTTCGCTTCTCTTCTTCTCTTCGGGTCGGGTCTCTCGGCTCTCTTCCTTGCCTGTTTCCTCTCCGGGTGCCAGGCTCTGTGATCTTGTCCCTCTTCCTCTCCCTCCCCGCCCGGCCCCCTCTCCCCTGCAGTCTGGACTCTCCCTCTGGTCCCCGGGCCTGACCTCGGGCTGTGACCTGACTCCCTCTTGGTCCCAGGGACGGCTGGGCTCCAGAGGTCTGGGCTGCCTCCTGCTTCCCACTCCCAGGTTGTGGCTGGACTGGGACTGGTTTCTTTCCAGTTGAATCTGGCAGCCTGGCCTCTCCTCCCCCTCACCTGACAGGTGCAGCGGCCAGGCCAGGAGGGAAGCAGCAGAAGCCTCATTAGCATCTCAATTAAAGGTGAGCCGGGCAGGAGGAGGGGCCAAGGAGGAGTCAGAGCTGAGAGCTCTCCCGATGGAGGAGGGCTCCTGAGGGCAGGTGACCATCAGTACCCGGACTGGAAAAGCTAGAGGAGGGTGGGGGGGGTGGGGTAGAAGAAAAGTCAGGGCTGGGAGTCCTGGGGAGCCAGCAGGCAGGGAGACCAGGAGACCAGAAGGCAGGCGAGGGACGGAGGTCTTGAACCAGGAGGTGATGCTGAACACAAAGGCAGGAGGGCAAAGCAGGGAAAAGGGACGAGTTAGGATGAGTGAGACTAAGGTGTGGGGACCAGGAGAACAGGGAAGGCCAGATAGTGGAGATAGGTGGACAGAGGAGAGGAGGAAGGACCGGGAGGGAGGGATGGATGGAGGACAGGCAGAGAAGCGGGGTGAGGAGGAGGGAGCCAGCTCCAAAAGGAGACCCCGTCCCCTACCACTGAAGGAGAGGCAGGGGGAAGGACTGCCCCCAGTGGGCTTCCAAGAACCAAGACCCCTCCCTGGGGAATCCTTCCAAGGGCACCCCTGGGTTAGCCTCACCCCCAGGCCTTGGAGAAGAAGAAGGGTCTGCAGGCTTCCTCCCTGCTCGCTAAGGTATGAACACCTCCCAACCCCGCCCAGGAGCACCCCCTCCGCCTCTCCCAGCTGGTCCTGCCCTCCTGACCCCTTCACCCCCACCCATAGCCTGTCCAGCCCAGGGAGGGGCCCAGGTGGAGCTGGGGGCTGGGCGGAGCCCTGGGACATTCTGTTCCTTTTTACACCATTAGTTGCCGGGCCAGGAATGTGTCGAGTCCCCAGTTGTGCTCACGGGGTTGCTGGAATGTGTGCTCAGAAAAGAGGGGCCACCAGGGCATTTGGGCAGAGCCCCAGAGCCCAGGCATAGTGGGCACCAAGGGATTCGGCCCTGAAGAGGAAGAAGCTGAGCCTGGCCCAAGGCTGCACCAACCCTAGAAAGAAGGAAAAACTCAACATGGGGGCTGTGGTTTTCCTCCAAAATCTCTGCCCCAGATAACGCAGCAAGAGAATTGAGTGAGGGGCCAAGCAGGAAAGGGGGAAGGGATCAGAGAAGGGCCCAGGAGGCCCAGAGACCCGAGCACACAGCCCAGGCCAGAGTGTTCCGCTGTGACCCCGCAGGAGGTAGCCCACTGGCTCCTCTTGCCTCCGGGAGGAGGGGGCCTGGGACATGCAGACAGTCCCGGCCTGAGCCAGATGCAGCTGGATAGGAGAAGACAGGCCCTCGAGGTAACGAAGTCCTAAGACAAGGAGCCTGGTAACAGGGGAGCCAAGTGCTGAGGGAGCCTGGGGGTGAGGAGGAAGGGAGAGGCACTAACCCAGGAGATTCAGGAAGACTTCCCGGAGAAAGCGAGCCTCTTAAAGCGAGAGCTGCTGTCGATCAGGATTCCAGACCCACCCCACGGCTTCCCCAACGCCTTAGGGGACCCCTCTGTGGAGAAGGGAAAAGCTGGCTTTTTCTTCATTTTCCAGATGAAGAAAGTACCCTCTGCAAAGACAGGCCAGTTTTCTGCGGACACAAAACCAAGCAGTAGTAGCGTGAAGAGCAGAAGCAGAATTCTCCGGCAAGTGGAGGGTTGTCTGCTTAGGGTTTTTGCCACACACTCCGAGACAGACCAGCCATAGTCTCTTGGGGAACTGGGGCTCCCCTGCACCTGGTTTTGAAAGTCAGGCAGGTTCATATATTCCCATCAGCCATCTGGGTCCTGGACTGTCTCCCAGGCTCCGTGAGAAGCTCTATCTACCATCCCCACTGTCCCAAAGGACATCCTACCAACAGGACGGGTAGCCAGCACCCTGCCTGTCCCATCTCAGAGGTTCAGAAAGGCACTCTGCCGCATCTGTCTGCCAGTTGATGCCTGAAATCTAGTCACTGGCCCAAGGCCGCAAGGCAAATAGTTTTCCCTTCAAAGGCTCAGTGAGCAGGATCGCGGGCCGGTCTGGGCTGAGCCGGGGAGCAAGCCCAGTGTCCCCAAAGCACCTGCCGAGGTGTGGCAGCTTAGAGACAGCAGCATTCCAGATCTGGAACGGGCCACAGCAAGCTTGTTCTCATGAAAAAAAAAAGAAAAGAAAAAAGAAACCTGAGGCCTACACCTGTGTCATAGTTCCATTTTAAATATTATCTTTTAAGGTGCAAGGGAAAAAAACCTGAACACATTTTCCTCGCAACACAGTTTTCCAATAACACAGAAATTTGCAGATCAATAAAAGCCTCTCTCAGTTCCATTCCATCCCCACCCCTCGACTCTGGGTGCCACTGTCATTTGTGTCCATCTGTATATTTTTTGGGCGCTTTTATAGACTCCCACGTATTTTTAAAAAACAAAATATATAGCTTTTCCATAAATGGGACCATGTTTTAGACATTATTCTATGACTTCCATTGTTACTTTTAAACTATGTGACTTCAGAAATGACACACAGGACTTCCCTGACTCTGAGCTCCCAAAGCAGGGGGTCCAAGTTCGACCCCACACACCACAACTAAGAGTTTGCATGCCGCTACTAAAGATCTCACATGCTGCAACTGAAAAAAGAATCCGAATGCCATAATGAAGGTCAAAGATCCCAAGTAGAGAACACCCAGTACAGCCAAATTAATTAATTATTTTTTAAATGACCCTTTACCAGTGTGGGGCCCAGGCTTCTCAAGGAGAGAGCAGGAGGGTAGAGTGTGTAAGGATGCCCAGGTTGCAAAAGTCCTTTCCAGCTGGCTCTGCATATAGCCAGTATGGAGGTTCCTTAAAAACCTAAAAATAGAGATACCATATGATCCAGCAATCCCACTCCTGGGCATGTATCCAGTAAAGACAAAAACTAGTTTGAAAACATGTGCACCCCAAGGTTCATAGCAGCACTGTTTACGATAAGCAAGACACGGAAACAGCCCAAGTGCCCATCAACAGACAACTGGTTTAATAAGATGTAATAAGACGTGGTATGTGTGTGTGTATACATATATACACACCCAGCCATAAAAAAGAATGAAATACTGCCATTTGCAGCAACATGAGTGGACAAAGAGGATATAATACTAAGTGAAATAAGACAGAGGAAGGCAAATAATATCAATTCAGTTCAGTTCAGTTCAGTCGCTCGGTCCTGTCTGACTCTTTGCAACCCCATGGACTGCAGCACTCCAGGCCTCCCTGTCCATCACCAACTCCCGGAATTTATTCAAACTCAGGTCCACTGAGTCGGTGATGCCATCCAACCATCTGATCCTCAGTTGTCCCCTTCTCTTCCTGCCTTCAATCTTTCCTAGCATCAGAGTCTTTTCAAATCAGTCAGTTCTTCACATCAGGTAGCCAAAGTATTGAAGTTTCAGCTTCAACATCAGTCCTTCAAATGAATATTCAGGACTCATTTCCTTTAGGATGGACTGTGTGGATCTCTTTGCAGACCAAGGGACTCTCAAGAGCCTTCTCCAACACCACAGTTGAAAAGCATCAATTCTTCAGTGGTCAGCTTTATAGTCCAACTCTCGTATCCATACATGACTACTGGAAAAACCATGGCTTTGACTAGACAGACCTTTGTTGGCAAAGTAATGTCCCTTCTTTTTAGTATGCTATCTAGGTTGGTCATAACTTTTCTTCCAAGGAGTAAGCGTCTTTTAATTTCATGGCTGCAGTCACCATCTGCAGTGATTTTGGAGACCAAAAAAAATGAAGTCTGTCACTGTTTCCACTGTTTCCCTATCTATTTGCCATGAAATGATGGGACCAGATGCCATGATCTTAGTTTTCTGAATGTTGAGCTTTAAGCCAACTTTTTCACTCTCCTTTTTCACTTTCATCAAGAGGCTCTTTAGTTCTTCTTCACTTTCTGCCATAAGGGTGGTGTCATCTGTATATCTGAGGTTATTGATGTTTCTCCCGGCAATCTTGATTCCAGCTTGTGCTTCACCAGCCCAGTGTTTCTCATGATGTACTCTGCATACAAGTTAAATCAGCAGGGTGACAATATACAGCCTTGACATACTCCTTTCCCAATTTGGAATAAGTCTGTTGTTCCATGTCTGGTTCTAACTGTTGTTTCCTGACCTGCATACAGATTTCTCAGGAGGCAGGTCAGATGGTCTGCTATTCCCATCTCTTTCAGAATTTTCCACAGTTTATTGTGATCCACACAGTAAAAGGCTTTGGCATAGTCAATAAAGCAGAAGTAGATGTTTTTCTGGAACTCTCGTGCTTTTTTGATGACCCAATGGATGTTGGCAATTTGATCTCTGTTTCCTCTGCCTTTTCTAAATCCAGCTTGAACATATGGAAGTTCATAGTTCACGTATTGTTGAAGCCTGGCTTGGAGAATTTTGAGCATTACTTTACTAGCGTATGAGATGAGTGCAATTGTGCAGTAGTCTGAACATTCTTTGGCATTGCCTTTCTTAGGGATTGGAATGAAATCTGACCTTTTCCAGTCCTGTGGCCACTACTGAGTTTCCCAAATTTGCTGGCATATTGAGTGCAGCACTTTCACGGCATCATCTTTTAGGATTTGAAATAGCTCAACTGGAATTGCATCACCTCCACTAGCTTTGTCCATAGTGATGCTTCCTAAGGACCACCTGACTTCGCATTCTAGGATGTCTGGCTCTAGGTGAGTGATCACACCATTGTCGTGTTCTGGGTCATGAAGATCTTTTTTGTATAGTTCTTCTGTGTGTTCTTGCCACCTCTTCTTAATATCTTCTGCTTCTGTTAAGTCCATGCCATTTCTGTCCTTTATTGTGCCCATCTTTGCATGAAATGTTCCCTTGGTATTTCTAACTTTCTTGAAGAGATCTCTAGTCTTTCCATTCTGTTGTTTTCCTCTATTTCTTTACATTGATCACTGAGGAAGTCTTTCTTATTGCTCCTTGCTATTCTTTGGAACTCTGCATTCAAAGATATATCTTTCCTTTTCTCCTTTGCCTTTCACTTCTCTTCTTTTCACAGCTATTTGTAAGGCCTCCTCAGACAGCCATTTTGCCTTTTTGCATTTCTCCTTCTTCGGGATGGTCTTGATATCTGCCTCCTGTACAATGTCACAAATCTCCATCCATAGTTCTTCAGGCACTCTGTCTACCAGATCTAATCCCTTGAATCTATTTCTCACTTACACTGTATAATCGTAAGGGATTTGATTTAGGTCATACCTGAATGGTCTAGTGATTTTCCTACTTTCTTCAATTTAAGTCTGAACTTGGCAATAAGGAGTTCATGATGTGAGCCACAGTCAGCTCCTGGTCTTATTTTTGCTGACTGTATAGAGCTTCTCCAGCTTTGGCTGCAAAGAATATAATCAATCTGATTTCAGTGTTGACCATCTGGTGATATCCATGTGTAGAATCTTCTCTTATGTTGTTGGAAGAGGGTGATTGCTATGACCAGTGCACTCTCTTGGCAAAATTCTATTAGCCTTTGACCTTCCGCATTCTGTACTCTGAGGCCAAATTTGCCTGTTACTCCAGGTATTTCTTGACTTCCTACTTTTGCATTCCTACTTTTACAAATAATATATGATATCACAAATGTGGAATCTGAAAAATAATACAAATCATTCTATATACAATATGGAAACAAACTAATAGGCATAGCAAACAAACTTATGGTTACTAAGAGGGAAAGAGAGCAGGGAGTGATAAATTAGGGGTATGGGAATTAACAGATACATACTACTATATATAAAATAGATAAACACCAAGGGCCTACTGTATAACACAGGGAATTATAATTAATATCTTGTAGTAACCTATAGTGGGAAAGAATCTGAGAAAATAACTTTGCTGTACACCTGAAAATGGGCTTGCTTGGTGGCTCAGCAATAAAGAATCCACCTGCCAATGGAGGAGACTTAAGTTCGATCCCTGGGTTGAGAAGATCCCCTGGAGAAGGATATGGCAACCCACTCCAGTGTTCCTACCTGGCAAATCTTAGTGACAGAGGAACTTGGCAGGCTACAGTCTGTGGAGTCGCAAAAGAGTCAGAAATGACTTAGCAACTAAACAACAACACCTGAAACTAATACAATGTAAATAAACTAAACTTCGGTTTTTATAAATGTCTTTAAAAAAATAGAAAAAAGGATCTAAAGTCAAAACGCACACAGACCTTTCTGCATGTAATTGCTCCAGTCCCAATCTCCATTTCCTTGACCTGAGCAGGGCACACCTGTTCTGACACTTCTCCCCCCGCCCCCCAGGGCAGCCCAGGACATTCACTGGCAGAATATGAGTCCTGGGCCTGTACCAGGAGAGAAGAGAGGTGTCTAAAACTCAGGCAGGCCAAATCACTCTTTCGTGATCCCCCTGAACCCACAGGTGCGTCTCTGCCCAGGGCTCCCCTTCTTCTTCACCAGGAGCCTATCCAGCCAGTCAGACCAACCAGGGTAAGGATGTACGCCCAGCGCGTCAACCCCCCATGCCTAGAGGGGCTCCCCTGAGTCATGAGGAGGCAGTTGGTGGACTGAGCTAGGACCCAGACATCTGGAGCCCAGACTCTAGGCTCGCTTTGCCATGGACTGGCTGTGTGACATGGGCAAGGTATCATCAGATTAGTCCATAAATATGTACTGGACACGTGGTCCGTACCGGACTCTCTGCAAAGCTCCCAGAACCCAGACTTGCAGTTTCAGGGCAGGCTGGTTCCAAACACAGAAGGCCAGTGGCCGGCAGATGATAAGCAGTGGGTCACAGGGAGGGGTCTGGGTGGAGCGGCTGTGCAGCCCGAGGTGGGGTGCCTCCCCAAGCCCAGGTGACCCTCAGTGACAGGTGGGAGTTAGCTAGGAACACAGAAACGGTGTGAATTGCAAGGAAATAGTAGGAAGAAACAGGGCGGGGGGCCAGACCAAGCCCTCCCGAATTCCTGGTCTCTTTTATATGGCATCTTGGCCTCAGCGTCCTCATCCTTAAGGTGAGAGGCCTGGACAGGCAGGCTCTCAGCTCAGAGATCCGAAGGCTCTAAGATGAGCTCTTAGGACTGAGGATGGTGGTTGCCCAGCCCCGGCCTGGCCGCCATGACCATGGGAACTTGGTCTGCACATCCCTGCATTCTCTGAGGACACGGAAGTGGGTGGGGGGAGGGCAGAGGCTGCTGTGCCTTCTGGAGTGTCACCTAGGTGACTTGTGTCCACTGCTCTGTGGGCTGGGTTGACTCAGGGGAGGGGCGGGGGGGGTGACTCTTTTGCAGTTTATGTTAAAAATTCACACAACAGGGTGGGAACCCAGGAGTCCAGCAAGTCTGCCAAGAGGGACTTCTGGTCCCCAGATGCTGGTCTGGCTGGCTGTTCGTGGCTCCCTGTGGGTCTCCGCACCCTCCAAGTCTGACAGTCCCTAGCCCATCCATTTTTTTCAGATATGGCTGGACCCAGCTCTGTCTGGAACTCCTTCTGTTCCCAGGTCCCCCTCTGCCCCAGCTGGGCCCCCGAGTGCCCATCCGAGGACCATCTGCTGGCTCCACCGCCCCTTTCCCACCAGCCAGCCCAGCCTGGCCTGCGTCCTCCTCTCCAGTCAGGCCTGTGGAGAAGGGAGGAGGCCCCAGTTCCGGCCCACTGCCCTCACGTGCTTTCCCAGCCGCCCCTCCCGCCCTGCGTCGGCCAGCCAAGCCTGTTCCTCTTCCCGATTGCGACAGAGGCCGCCTGGGCTCCAGGCTCCCTGTCTCCGCCCCGCCGGCCCAGCCGTTCCACTCCCACTTCCTGAGGCCCGGCGCTGGAGCCCTGGAGGCCAGGCCAGGCCTGGCCGCTTCGGCCCGCTGGGCACGTCCATCGAGTCCTGTCCCAGCCTCCGGGCTCTGCCATCACTAGCCAGGACGTCCAGGCTCCCACCTCCCTCCCAGGCCTCCATCCGTCTGCTCAGCTGACAGGCTGACTGGCCGCCATGCGCCTGCCGTGGGCCACCTCCCACTGCAGCCTGGCCTGGGGGCTACTCATCCTGGGGGTCTGGGGTCTCCTGGCCACATCCCAGCCCCAGCTGGCCAGGGAGGGGCCCATGCAGGTAGGTGGGGGTGGGCTTGGCTAGGGGAGAGGGGTCTGGGCCATCCTCTCTGATGTCCCTCTGCTCCTCCGAGCTGACCCCTGAATAATTCTCCCCCCACACACCACCCCCATCCCCGCCACCGCCAATTCCATCTCCTCTTGTAGGGGCTCCCATACCACACGGAGAACCAAAGCTGCCAAGACCAGGAAAAGGAGTACTACGAGTCCAAGCATCGCCTCTGCTGCTCCCGCTGCCCCCCAGGTGAGAGGCCAGGGCCAGAGGAAGTCTGGTACGGGGAGGCGGGGTACAGGGGGCTCCAGCCCACCTTGCTGCCTCGGATGGACACCAGATACCAGCTCCCAGGGAAACCAGCTGGCAGAAACAGAGAGCGAGAGACACTGGCCGGCCATCCTATGTAGGCACTGGGACAGGCCCAGGGTCACGCAGCGAGCAGCAGAGGGCACGGTGGGAACCCCAGTCCCCCGACCCTTCTCCTGCCCTGCTCACAACCTAGGCACCTACATCTTCACCGAATGCAGCCGCCACCAGAACACCATCTGTGCCACATGCCCTGAGAATTCGTACAACGAGCACTGGAACCATCTCTCCTTCTGCCAGCTGTGCCGCCCCTGTGACCAGAGTAAGTGGGGTGCTCTGGGGTGGGGATGGGGGGCTGGGATGTCCTGGAGCGCAGCCCCTGTGCTGAGCACACCCCACTCCCGTCACCCCCGCAGTGCTGGGCTTCGTGGAGATCACGCCTTGCACTAGCAACCGCAAGACCCAATGCCACTGCCAGCCAGGGATGTACTGCGTCTTTTGGAACTCTGAGTGTGAGCACTGTGAACCACTCTCCGACTGCCCGCCTGGCACCGAGGCCGAGCTCAAAGGTCAGAGGTCGCTGGTAGCAAAGGGTGGGAAGGAGGCTGGGCAGGCGCTCTTGAATGAGTGCAGGGTGCTGTGTGCATGGTGACGCCCCATGTGGCTAGTTCTCTGTGTAATAAAATGCTTTTCCTTCCCTGAGAAAGGTGCACTGATGGAACCTACAGAGAAAAGGAGCTGGGACAGTGCAGGGCTCAAGGTCCTCCCAGCACTGAGAGGAAGCTGGGCAATGGGGAGAGAAGGAAAGAGGCTGCAGAGTACAGACAGGGAGGGTGGCTGGGTAGGGGGCCGTCCAGCAGGCATCACAGCTGGACGGAAGCCCCCTGTGCCCACTCATGCTGGCTGACCCGTGCTTTTCTCCTGCCAGATGAAGTCACGGAGGCTAACAGCAACTGTGTCCCCTGTAAAGCTGGACACTTCCAGAACACCTCCTCTCCCACCGCCCGCTGCCAGCCTCATACCAGGTGAGGGTGCCCGGTCTGCCCACCGCCCGCTGCCAGCCCCAGCCAATGGCAGTCCACCTCACACTCAGCTCACAGACCAGCCCCACTTCCAGTCGGGAGCCCCCTTGAGCTGGGCTCTTTCCTCCACAGGTGTGAGGACCAGGGCCTCGTGGAGGAAGACCCAGGCACGGCCCAGTCTGACACCAGCTGCAGAAATCCACAAGAGCCCCCTGACATGCCAGGTGAGGGGCCAGGGGCATGGGGGAAGATGCCTTAATTCTACCCATCTGAAAATAACGGGGAAATGATGAACCCTTTCCTCTCAGAGTTGAGGCAAGAAGAAACTCCTTGAAGAAAAATAGAGTATCCCTGGGCCAGGTTACTTACACACACATAGATTCACCTTTTAAGTTACATGTTCTACATGTAACTTAAAAGTTACATACAATATTATGTCTACATGGAGACATAGATATAGATATAACTATAGATATAGATGTAACTGTACCTGATATCACTGTCATCATTTTGGACATGCCACCATCACATAACCCATTTATTGAGTATAGTAGGTTACACCTTCCATGACTAGAGAGAAGATTCTACGTTTGATCTTTCTTGGTCTTTTCTGTGGAATTATTGCTTTCCTTGCCTGAAAGAGAATTATGCATGCTCGTGCTTAGTCGCTACAGTCATGTTCCAGTGGACTATAGCCCTCAGGCTTCTCTGTCCATGGGATTCTTCAGGCAAGAGTACTGGAGTCGGCTGCCATGCCCTCCTCCAGGGGATCTTCCCTACCAAGGGATCGAACCCCTGTCTCCTGCATTGCAGACTGATTCTTTACTGTTAAGCTACCGGGGAAGCCCTATAGAGAATTATAGGATGTTTCTAATGACTGTCATTGTTATCAATCAGGGGAAAGTTTATTTCCTTAATTTTAAAAAATGGCCGAGCATTTATAATCATAACTTCCATTTAATCAGAGCTAGTGAATCAGACACTCTGTGAACTTGACTTTCACTAACTCATTTAAACCTCGTAATGATCCTATGAAATAGTCCTATTATTATCCTTACTGACAGATGAGGAAACCAAAGCCCAGAGAGGTTAGGTGAGTTGCCCAAGATCACCCATGTGGTAGTTGGTATTATGAAGACCTGTTCTAGGTCTTTCTTACTCCAAAACCCATGCCCTAATACAGGCAGACTGTAGAAGATTAGAAAATTCAGATAAACAAAACTGAACGTCTTCTGCAGAACCATCAGCTGGCATATCCACTCAACACTTTTGAATATATCTTCCCAGACATTTTTCCACACAATAGAAAAAAATAACATTTTTTTTCTAAAAATGGAGTCATTTGAATGTTTGTAACTTTATTTTTCATCCAACTATATCATAACCTTTTCTACATTCTATTATTAATTTATAACTGTGTATCAAAAATGATTGGTTTTTTTTTTCTTCTTCTTTTTTCTTTTGTATTGGGGTATAGCTGATTAGGGCTTCACTCGTAGCTCAGTTGGCAAAGAATCTGCCTGCGATGCAAGAGACCTGGGTTCAATCTCTGGGCTAAGAAGATTCCCTGGAGAAGGAAATGGCAACCCACTCCAATATGCTTGCCTGGAGAATCCTATGGACAGAGGAGCCTATCAGGCTATAGTCCGTGGGGTCGCAAAAGTCGGACGTGACTTATGGACTAAACCACCACCATAGCAGATTAACAGGGCTTCCCTGATGGCTCAATTGGTAAAGGATCTGCCTGCAATGCAGGAGACCCGGGTTCAATCCCTGGGTTGGGAAGATTCCCTGGAGAATGAAATAGCAATCCATTCCAGTATTCTTGCCTAGGAAATTCCATGGACAGAGGAGCATGGCCGTCTGCAGTCCATGGTGTCTTAAAAGAGTCGGCTGCGACTGAGTGACTAAACCACCACCACCGGAACTGATTAACAATGTTGTGATAGTTTCAGGTGCACAGCAGAGGGACTCAGCCATATATATATATCCATTCTCCCACAAACTCCCCTCCCATCCAGGCTGCCGCATAACACTGAGCAGAGTTCCATGTGCTATACAGTAGGTCCCTGTTGGTCATCCATTCTAAATAGAGTCATGCATAGGTGTCCATTCCAAAGTCCCAAACTATCCCTTCCCCCCACCCTTCCCCCTGCTGGAAGCACACATCTTTTGATGCTAATAGGTCTTCATGTCCTTGGCTCTATAATTCTGAGATTGGTATTTAGAGCTGGACTTTCAGAGAGTATGTAAGCTAATCTCCTCATTTTGTATACGGAGAACACACAACCGGGCAGGAACCCAGGTGTCCAAGACTCTCAGTCTAATTCTTCCCCACAACCTCCCATTCTGGACTCACTTAGGTCACAGAATGAGATGGACCGCCAAGCGTGAGCTCTCAGTGTCCAAATGTCCAAGTCCTCCTGAGTTTCCTCAGGAGCAGGTGACAGAAAAAGTGACAGGCATAGTGGACTCCATGCTGTCAGTGGCAGCGCAAGGCCCACAGGAAGACAATGGTTGCCCATGGCTACACATGGACGCCTGAGAAGCCCAGCCTCCCCTTCCCTCCCACTCCTGGGAGCTGCCCCAAGCAAGCCAGTGGGGATCCAGCAGCCGCCCTCATACAGGCAGCCATAGGCAGAGTTCAGCAGCCAGGACACTGACTCTCTCACCCCTGTAGACACTCCCATGGCTACAGAAGGACAGGTTCAGCTCCCACTGGGGTATATCTTGCTGTCAGATAGTCAAATCTGCAGAAACCTGGCTTTACCCTGCAGCCTGAGTCTGCTCACAGCCCCAAGCCCATCCTCCCTTACTGCCTCCCACTCCCATTTTCAGCCCAAGTGCCTGTCCTCACCCACAGGGCTGCCCCTGTGCCGGTGGCCAACCACACTCGCTCCAAAATCTCCATCCAAGGCAGAGTTTCTCCAGGTTCTCAGTAGGGGGTGTTGCCCCCGACCCTAGTCAGGATACGTGCCCCTTCTCCGTAACCCAAGGGAAGTTTCTCCAACTCCTCCTTTAGGAACTGCAGTGGATCTACAAGGGGAAAGAACTTCTCAGGTGGCACTAATGGTAAAGAATCTGCCTGCCAATGCAGGAGACATAAGAGACTCCATCCCTGGGTCAGGAAGATCCCCTGCAGGAGGGACTGGCAACCCACTCCAGTATTCTTGCTGGAAAATCCTAAGGACAGAGGAACCTGGGTTGAAAAGAGTCAGACAGGACTGAGCAGCAGCAGTAGCAGGAGGGGAAGCCTGCTCCCCACTTTCCATCTGGTGGCCTGAGAACTGGAGAGCTGCTCCCTAATTGCCCCATCCACCCACTGCTCTCCTCGGGTCCTCACGCCTGGTCCTGTCTTCTGTCCTCCAGGAACGATGCTAGTGTTAGCCATTCTGCTGCCGCTGGTCTCCTTTCTGCTCCTCACCATCGTCTTTGCCTGCACTTGGAAGAGGCACCCCTCTCTCTGCAGAAAGCTGGGTAGGAAAGATTCAGAGGCTGGCAGGGATGTCTGCCTAGGTCTGTGCCCATCCAGCTGGGGTAGAGGGCTGGAGGGAATATTCAGCTCCCCCAGGGCCAACACTTCTGCCCCTTCACACCCTCAAGATGCCCAGCACTTCACAGACATCACATCAATCCAGCCCCTTCCTTCTGAGGCTGGAGATAAGGAGTAATGACAGACTGATCATTCTGGGAGCCCAGGGTGGGCAGTGCCATACTGTGGGATGGGGTGTGGAGGGGAAAGCCTGGGGGTCTGAAGCCTGCCATTTCATTTTCTATTCCAGGATCCCTGCTCAAGAGGCACCCAGAGGTAATGGGGAGGCTAGGGAGGCAGCAAGGAAGGGCAGGGGACAGGTGAACAGGGGTGGGTTGGGGGCAGGCAGGAAAAGAATCTGCAGCTTCAACATCCATTTAATCATTCAACGAATAATTTATTGAGCACGCTCTGTGCCAGGTACTATGGAAACAGCAGTGAGCAAAGCAAAGTCTCTACCCTCCCAGAGTTTCACACCAATGGAGCAAGGATAAAGTGAGATGACTATGTATTAGGTGGTGACAATTGTTAAATACAGAGAAGGGAAAGGCACCCCGCTCCAGTATCCTTGCCTGGAGAATCCCATGGACAGAGGAGCCTGGTGGGCTACAGTCCGTGGGGTCGCAAAGAGTCAGACACGACTGAGGTGACTGAGCCCAACTGCTAAAAAAAGCATGGGGGGGTGGGGACAGTGACAGTGGCAAGCAATGAGGGTATACTATCTTAGAGTGGAGAGAGAGGGCCTGTGTGGTCAGCTGATATTTGAGCAGAGAGCTGAAGAAAAGAGGGGGCCAGGCGTCAGGATGTACCAGGGAAAGTGCTCCAGTAAGAGGGAACGTCAAGTGCAAAGGTCCTGAGGCAGGAAGTTTGATGAGGAGGGCATGGAGCTGCCTAGGCATGGGGTGGGGATGGGAATTAAAGAAAGATGGAGTCTGAGGCCCCCATCCTTGGCTGGTTCTCGGCCTCTGTCCTGCAGGGAGAGGAATCAAATCCTGCTGATGGAAACTGGGAGCCCCTAAGGGTCAACACACTTGTCCCTGACCTGGTAAAGTCACTTCTGCCCGGCCCTGGAGACTTGGCCCTGGCCTCAGCCAGTGTTCCAGCAAACCCGGGTTTGGAGGAAGAGGCGCTCCAACAGCAGAGTCTCCTGAGCCAAGCCAGGGACCTGGATGCTGAGCCCCCAGAACAAGACCAGGTGACCCACGGTGAGAAGAGGGGACGGGGAGGGAGGGCGGGCATGGGGAGAGCGTATGAACTGGGCAGAAAAGAGGAGCCTGCAATAGCCAGTGTCCTGACTACAGAGAAGGGACGAGACTGAAAACCAAGAAAACAGGGAATGAACACAGAGCTCAGGAAACCAAAGTGCATGGAGAGGGACAGGGTAGAAAGGGGAGATGGCGGATGGGGCCCTGTGGAAGCTGGAGTCCCGTGCTGGCAGCACATGGGAGGCCCTCCCTTAGCCTTGACCCCTCGCCCCCTCACTCTGCCTTCCTTCCCACAGGCACCAATGGCATTCATGTCACCGGCGGCTCTGTGACGGTCACCGGCAATATCTACATCTACAACGGGCCGGTCCTGGGGGGAGCCCGGGGCCCCGGAGACCCCCCCACCCCCCCAGAGCCTCCATACCCCATTCCTGAAGAGGGTGCCCCCTGCCCTCCCGGGCTCTCCATGCCCTACCAGGAGGATGGCAAGGCTTGGCACCTGGCTGAGACAGAGACACTGGGGTGCCATGCCCTCTGACAGGGCCAAGGACCCAAAGCGTCAGCCATGCCGGGATGGTGTCTGGAGGAGCCAGGAGAAGGGAGGCCGCCCCCCTGCACGGGCCTGACTGAAGGCCCGAGAAGGGCTCCAAGAGCTGGACCCTGAGGGGCCAGGCCTCAGACATTTTCTCTCTGAGAGCAGGGCCGGAGCTGGCTGGGCACGGTGCCCCGGCAGGACTCTCAAGGCCCGGGACTCCACTGCAGACTCCTTGCCCACTGGGGCTACACCGGCTCGGCCTCAGACACGGACAGGGCATGTGACCCTAACCACTGCCCCCTGGCATCTGAATCCCAAGCCTGCCACGGAACGGAGCCAGTCACGCGGTCACTCAAGGACTGGGACCCCCCTGGCAGAGTTATGGTGCTCAAAATCCCCAAGCTTCAGAGGCCCTTTGAGGGCCCACACTTCAATGGACAGAGGGAGACCCAACAAGAAGCCAGAGTGACAAGGAGGATGACCCACCCCTCCCCTCCTTGACAGAAAAGCAAGTCTCTCTAACCAAGGACTTGGGTGGGGTTCGAGGTATAAGGGCGAGTTTTGGATGGAGAGGGAAAAAATTGGTGAGTGTATTTATGAACTGTGCTGCTGCTAAGCCGCTTCAGTCATGTCCGACTCTGTACGACCCCATAGATAGCAGCCCACTAGGCTCCCCAGTCCCTGGGATTCTCCAGGCAAGAGAAGGTTGCCATTTCCTTCTCTAGTGCATGAAAAGTGAAAGTGAAGTCTCTCAGTTGTGTCTGACTCCTAGCGACCCCATGGACTGTAGCCTACCAGGCTCCTCCGTCCATGGGATTTTCCAGGCAAGAGTCTTGGAGTGGGGTGCCATTTATGAACTGTACCCACATACAAATAAAGAGGAGACTGAGACCTAGGCCATTGATTTCCTTGGGATTTATAGAGAAATGCAATTCCACTGGGGCCATGTCAAAGGCACAGGTCAAAACTATGGAATATAATATGTTATCAACAATAATTCCACGGGGTATTTGTGTGAGAGGCTGGTATATGGAATTCAGGTGATGAATTGGCCAAGAATCTCTGACAATGTGGCAGTGTTCTCAATGCCATGCAACCTCACCTTATGAAGCCCTCACAACACCCGCAGGTGGCAAGTATGACGACGATTCCCATTTAACATATGAGGAGACTGAGGCCCAGAGAGGGTAAGTCAGTTGCCCAGTTTAGCTGCACGTGGTTGGGATAGGCTCTGTTAGACCGGCTCTAGAGTCCTGGTGGGTCAAAAAAGAGAATTTCTCTGAATAGATAAAATGGACTGGTTTTCTCAAATCATCATTTCTCCTCCATACCCCATAGGCATGAAGTTCTCGGCCAATTCTCAAACCCCTAGGGTCAAAACAAAATGCCAAGGTGGCAAGGTTTTCTGTTTTGTCTGTTTTGCTGCACCGTGTGACACGCACCAAACCTCCCCGACCAGGGATCAAATGTATACCCTGCATCAGAAGCATGGAGTCATAGCCCCTGGAACACCAGAGAAGGCTGTATTTGGCAAGGCTGGGTGAAGGGAAAGAGCCATGCTTTAGACATAAATTGAGAGGCCAAGTTCACATTCTGCTGATAAAGAGATGGAGGCCGGCCTCCTTCAACCAGAAGAAGCACTGTGACTCTATTTACTTTATTTCTTCTTGTCCCGCAGGCTTACCTCACTTTATTGTGGATTTTTTTAAACAAACCGTGGCAACCCTGAGTTACTGATGATGGTTAGCATTTTTTAGCCATGAAGTATTTTTAAATGAAGCCTTATACGTTGGTTTTAAGACATAATGCTATTGCACACTTAATAGTCCGCAGTACAGTGTACATATAACGCTCAGATGTAGCGAGAAACCCCCTAAAATTTGTGTGACTCTCTTTATTGCAGTGGTCTGGTACCAAACCACAGCATCTCCGAATATGCTTGTATTTTCTTTTCTTCCCCCAAAGAACTCCAGATCTTCTCAGGCTCTCTTGTTGTCTGTAAATGTTTGGGGCCCCAGAATTTATCTACCATGCTGCCCAGCAGAAACGGTCTTAGCTGGAAGGATTGCTAGCGGAGCTGCGGCAGCTGACGGCTCCTTCCATAAAAGGCCACCCTCTGGGTCTAATGTTATGACTGTTGCCGGAGCCCTTCAAGGTGGGGAAGCTCCAAGACACACACTCCAGGAGTCTTCTGATCCAACCCAGCGGATGGGTTATTTAAGGTTGACCTTGAAAGTATTAAATCCAACTTCCTTTTTTGAACGGTAAATAATGTGAGCTGTATTTTTAGACAGAGAATGAAAGCCTCCTACTCTTGCCATAGGCTAGAGCCAGACAGCATGATTCCTTAATCTTTGTTCCAGGGTATTTAGATTTTTTTAAAAACTATACATATTTTTTTTCAACAAAATAAAAGGAGGAAACTTTTTTTTTTTTAAGAAATGGTGCCAGGAGTGAGGAGGGAGGTCTCAAGAGGGAGGAGATATATATATACATATATTCATATTGTTGTATGACAGAAGCCAACATGATGTTGTAAAGCAGTTACCCAATTGAAAAAAAAACCTTAATGAATAAATCCAGTCCCTTCTCTTCATGGCAAATAGATGAGGAAACAATGGAAACAGTGAGAGACTTTATTTTTTAGGCTCCAAAATCACTGCAGATAGTGACTGCAGCCATGAAATTAAAAGATGCTTGTTCCTTGGAAGAAAAGTTATGACCAACCTCGACAGCATGCTAAAAAGCAGGGATATTACTTTGCCAACAAAGGTCCATCTACTCAAACCTACAGTTTTTCCAGTATCCATGCATGAATGTGAGACTTGAACTATAAAGAAAGCTGAGCACTGAAGAATTGATGCTTTTGAACGGTGGTGTTAGAGAAGACTCTTGAGAGTCCTTTGGACTGCAAGGAGATCCAACCAGTCCATCCTAAAGGAAACCAGTCCTGAATATTCATTGGAAGGACTGATGCTAAAGCTGAAACTCCAATACTTTGGCCACCTGATGTGAAGAACTGACTCATTGGAAAAGAACCTGATGCTAGGAAAGATTGAAGGCAGGAAGAGAAGGGGTCGACAGAGGATGAGATGGTTGGATGGCATCACCACCTCGATGGACATGAGTTTGAGCAAGCTCCAGGAGTTGGTGATGGACGGGGAAGCCTGGCATGCTGCAGTCCATGGGGTCGCAAAGAGTCGGACACGACTAATCGACTGAACTGAAGTGAATAAATAAGTAAAAGGGAAACATTTCTTCTAGATGTTTTACAGTTTCACTTTTTAAATTTATGCTTCTGAGCCTTTTATGTGTGTGTAAGTATGAGGTATATGTTGAAGTATTTGGTTTTTGCATATAAATGTCTAATTATTCCAGCACCATTTGTTAAAAAGACTGTTCTTTCTCCATTGAATTATCTTTGTTTCTTTGTCAGATCAGTTGATAATATTTTGTGGCTTTATTTCTGGACTCTGCTGGCTCCATTGGCCTGTGTGTCTATCCTTTTGCTAACATCACAGTCTTGATTTCTGTAGCTTCCTAAGTCTTGAAATTGGGTGATGTAATTTCTCCAATTATTGTTCTTATTTTAGTCCCTTTCAGTTTCTTTTCCGCATACATTTTAGAATCCACTTGCCAATTTCTTTAAAAAAAAAAAAACAAACCTGCTGTGAGTTTTGAGGGAAGATGATTGACTTTATGATTCAAACTGGGGAGAACTAACATCTTTACGCTATTGAGTTTTCCAACCCATAAACATATCTTTCCATTTATTCACATCTTTTTTGATTTAACAGTGGTTTGTAGTTTTCAGCATACAGATCCTACACATAGGTTTTGTGTGTAAGATCTGTACTTTATGGAGAGAGGAAGCTACTATAAATTGTATTTTTAAAATTTCTAATGTTAATTGAATGTCACTGATATATGGAAATATGATTGACTTTTGTATATTGGCCTTGTATCTTACAACTCTGTTAAACTCACTCCTTAGTTCTAGGAAGCTTTTTGTAGGTTAATAGACAGTAATGTTGTCTTCAAAAAAGACAGTTTTCTTTCTTTCTAATCTGTATGCCTTTTATTTGTTTTCTTCACTTATTACACTGGCTGGGCTTCCTTTGTGTCTCAGCTGGTAAAGAATCTGCCTGCAATGTGGGAGACCTGGGTTCAGTCCCTGGGTTTGGAAGATCCCCTGGAGAAGGAAAGGCTACCCACTTCAGTATTCTTGCCTGGAGAATTCCACGGACTATATAGTCCATGGGGTTGCAAAGAGTCGAATACAACTGAGTGACTTTCACTGTTATACTGGCAAGGACTTCTTATATGATATTGAATAGGAGTTCTGCCCACAGATTCCTTACAGCAAATTGATGAGACCTGTCAGCATTTACACTGAGTGTAGCATTTATAGGACAGATTTTTTAGGTTTTATGGAACAGCTACACTAACTATACTATGCACGCTTAGTTGCTCAGTTGTGTCTGACTCTTTGCGATCCTGTGAACTATAGCCCACCAGGCTGCTCTTGTCCATGGCATTCTCCAGGCGAGAATACTAGAGTGGGTTGCCATTCTCTTCTCCAGGGGATCGTCCCAACCCAGGGATCTAACCTGGGTTTCTACCCAGGTAGACTCTACCATCTGAGTCACCATAGGACATGTTTTATTTTGGTTTAATCTGGGTTGAGACAACCCCCTAAAGAACTTCCATAAGTTTGTGGGGCCATAAGGTTCCCACAGGTGAGCACTTTGGGCTTCAACAGCTAAGATGGAGGGCCACTGTCCCATGGCCGCTTCAACTTCCGTCTGTAATAAATTGGTCAAGATAGTCTGTTGGGTCAGGGTATACAGGCCCTTTCCCAATGCTGGGTCCAGCATTATCCAGTATTATTAGTTGAGTTTGCCTGACCTACTTTGCTAAAGCCTCATTGTTTTTCCAAGCTGACTCATATCATTTGCCTTGCTCCTGAGAACTCCCTTCGCTCTGCCTAGCCTAATTAATAAATCTGTTCTTCTGAATGTCATTCTTCATTAAAGCAAGCTCCAATTTGTCCCAGGATACCTAGACCAGCACCTATGTCCCCTACGGCCTTTACTTGTCCTGTGGGCCAGTCAACTGTACGTGTTGTTGCCTTTGGGTGCTAATAACTCCTATGCAGTTAGGATGCATGTTTGCATCCAAAAACGTTGGGTCCTCTACACCGGGGTTAGGTGAGTGTGGCTCAGTGGTCAAGAACCTGCCTGCCAATGCAGGAGACGCAAGGGATGATGAGTTCGATCCCTGAGTTGGGAAGACCCTCTGGAGGAGGAAATGGCATCCCACTCCAGTATTCATGCCTGGTGGGCTACACTCCATGGGGTTGCAAAGAGTCGGACATGACTGAGCACACACACCTAGATGTAGTTTAGTCTGAGAGTGCCCCAGGGGCCTCTCAGTGTCCCCTGTCTCAGGACAGGGCCAGTCTCCAGGAACTCAAGTCTACGTGATGTCCCCTTCTTTTAATTCCATCCAGGACTCATTGTTCTTCCCTATTGTGCTTAATAGCTTTCCATCCACAAAACAAGGGTGATGTGTATTAGTGCACAGCACCCAATAGGAATGACGCATTGGGCATGCATGCTGCAATTGTATCTTGTCAATTATAATCAGGGGCCATTTTATGAATTTAATCATTAAGATCTACAGTTGCACAGCCAGAATTCTGCTGGGAGCCATATACCACCTGGTCTGAAGGCCCAGCAGGAAGCAATTGTCAGAAACTGCTTCCCAAGTGATACCCTTTGTAATAGATGTAGCCTGAAAAGTAGGAGTTCAAAGATACTGACCAATCACTGCAGCTCCCTTTAGTCATTGACTGTTGGTCTAGTTCATGATCATATTGTATGAATAGAAGGTCTTCCAGGGCACTGCCCACTCAGATTTGCAGGCTGCCATTTGACCTTGTCAGTGTTGATCTGAACAAAGGAGGTAAACTGAGACAAGGTCCAATGACCAGAAATTGAGTTTATTCTGAAACAGTAAAAGAATCACAATTTGGGAAATGCAATCTCCAGCAAGCTACAGGTTGAGGGATTGGGGTGGGCTGGATTTGTTGGCAGAGTCCGAGCAGTAGGTCCATTGGCTTGAGAATGAGGAAAAAATCTTGGTGGGCATTCATTGGTCAGGAGATAAGTCTTTGTCTCCACAAGTCAGGCATTTGATGGAAATCAATCTCTTGTTTTTAAGTTCCCTTCTCCTGAGTATGCATATGTGTCTCCATTTTCTATTCCCCAAGTTCCATTTCAGATGGAAATCCTATTGTGTATTGGTTGGTTATGATTTCAGATCTGCTTATTTATGATGCCAGTGAAGCTGTTTTAATCCACTTGTTCATGGTAAAGATTAAAAAAAAGTTGTTGTAGAAATAAAATTGCTTGGGAGGGCAATGAATTGGGAGATTGGGATTTAACATATATACATTATTGATACTATTTGTTGCAGTTGATTAGTCACCGCTAAGTCGTGTCCAACTCTTTAGCCACCCAATGGACTGTAACCCTCCAAGCTCCTCTGTCCATGGGCTTCCTCAGCAAGAATACTGGAGAGGATAGCCATTTCCTTCTCCAGGAGATCTTCCCAACCCTGGAATTGAACCTGTGCCTCCTGCATTAGCAGGGAAAGTTCTTTACCACTGAGCCACCAGGGAAGACTATAAAACAGAAAACTAATGAGAACCTATTGCACAGGGAACTCTACCCAGTGCTCTGTGGTGACTTAAATGGGAAGGAAATTCAAAAAAGAGGGGATAAATGTATACGTATAGCTGCTTCATTTTGCTCTCCGGTAGAAACTAAGCATTGTGAAGCCACTAGATTCCAATAAAAATGTTTTAAAAATAAAGCCTTACTTTTATGTATTACTTTAAAAAAATAGAAAGTTGTTTGGATATAAGAATGAAGTGCCTTGGGTCAGGATGGCCCTACCTCATCTATTGTCTTTGATAAACCCACAGAGCTTAGCTTCTGAGGGGCCCCTCAAGGGCTTATATGGGTAAGAACACATGGAGAAGCAACTTTGATAAGGAGACATCTAGGCTGTGAGTGCCGAGAGTGTGTGAGAAATATCCAGAGTTCCAGCTGGGCAAAAGCTACCGTTTGCTGATCCAGCTCCATGACAGTTTTGAGACACTGGCTCTTGCCCTGGCCAGGCCACTCTTGGTAGGGGTGGTGTTAAAACTGCAGCAGACTCGGGGAGAGAGAGGCCGGCTATTCCTGCCTCTGAGAGGCACTCCTCTTGGGCAGTATTGCAGGTAGTGCCTGGAGTGATGACCCTCGGAGCGGCCCTACCTGCCCCAGCACCCACACCTTCACTCCCTGGCAACACAGTTAGCAATGAGGACTTGCAGTCTTTGGGCCGGCAGCTGCGAGTCAGCTCTTGGTTCGTCAAGTGCCTCTGCTGAGTACCGACCTGTAAAAAGACAAACGAACTAAATTTGGAGTTTATTTCTTTCATCTCCCCCTACCCTGGCAAAAATAGTGTGATCAGTTATTTGTTGGTGCTATGTAAATTTATTGGTTTATTACAAGACATTATCCTGCAGGTGGGGAAGGAGAGTGTGGGACGAATGGAGAGAGTAGCCTAGGAACATACACACTACCATAAGTAAATAGAGAGCCGGTGGGAATTTGTTGTATGCCTCAGGGAACTCAAACTGGAGCTCTGTGACAACCTAGAGCTGGGTTGGGGTGAGAGGTGGGAGGGAGGTTCAAGAGGGAGGAGACATACGTACACCTATGACTCACTTCTGTTGATGTACAGCAGAAACCAACACAGTACTGTGAAGCAAGTATCCTTCAATTAAAAATAAATTCAAATAAATGAACTTTATACAGAAATTTTCAAAAAGACATTATCCTAGATTCCATAGATATGCGTTAATATACTATACTTGTTTTCCTCTTTCTGATTTACTTCACTATAACAGACTCTAGGTTCATCCACCTCACTAGAACTGTCTCAAATTCATTCTTTCTTATGGCTGAGTAAGACACCATTGTATATATGTACCACTTCTTCTTGATCCATTCATCTGTCAATGGAAATCACAGTGTATTGAGCTCTCCTGTCAAGGAGTCCCAGACTCAGCATTAAAAAAAAATCATTTGAATCAGTTCTACTCAGGTGAACGGAACTGGAGCCTATTATCCAGAGTGAAGTAAGCCAGAAGGAAAAACAACAATACAGTATACTAATGCATATATATGGAATTTAGAAAGATGGTAATGAGAACCCTGCATGCGAGACAGCAAAAGGAACGCAGATGTATAGAACAGACTCTTGGACTCTGTGGAAGAGGGCAAGGGTGGGATGATATGGGAGAATGGCATTGAAACATGTTAATTATCATTTGTGAAATCAATCGCCAGCCCAGTGTTGATGCTCGGGGCTGGTGCACCAAGATGTCCCAGGGAGAGGGAATCGGGAGGGAGGAGGGAGGGGGGTTCTGGAGTGGGAGCATATGTAAACCCATAGTGGTTTCATGTCATTGTATGGTAAAACCAGCACAATAAAGTAAAGAAAAAATTTTAATAAATAAATAAAAGAGCAGTTTGATGCAACAAAACAAAGCAGGAATTCTGGGAAGACCAACCAAAGATTTGAATATATATATATATAAAATATACAAATGATAATCTTCTGAAAAAATAAAAAAAGGAGTCACATAAATTCCTCCCCTCAAAATCCCAGCCGTTTATCCACTCACATGCATATGGCCTTGAGTCCCCAGCTGGGAGATGGGACCAAGAAGACGTGGGCCTATCCATTAATCTTTACCTTGATTGGCTAACCACTGGTCCGCACAATTCTCATCATAATTTTTACCTTCTGATTTGCAAACCTCCTACAAAATGGAGTAAATGGAATAAATTAATTTGGGGCCTTTTAATGTTGATGGGCCAGCAGAGGATCCAACTGGTCCATCGGATAAACTTCAGTAGAGTTTAAAAACAACTATGTTTCAACACCATCAAAAGTCCACCATCATTCCCCTCATTTCTCAATAACCATCTAAAGATTTCTGCTCTGCTGGCACAGCCCAGGGTACTCCCCTCCGTCTCACCCCATTTTCTTGTTAATTACTTTAATATTCTCAGTATCAGTAAGAATCACACAAGGGGACTTCCCTGGTAGTCTAGTGGTTGGGAACCCCCTGCCAATGTAGGGAACATGGGTTTGATCCCTGGTTTAGGAGGATCCCACATGCCACGTGGCAACTAAGCCCGTGCACCACAACTACTGAGCCTGTGCACCTAGAGCCCATGCTCAGCAACATGAGAAGCCACCGCAATGAGAAGCCAACACACCACAGCCATAGTAGCCTCCACTCACTACAATTAGAGAAAGCCCCTGCTTAGCAAGGAAAACCAGGTATGCCAAAAATAAGTAAATAAATAAATTTAAAAAAATTTTTTAAAGAATCACAAGGAAGCTGAAACAGCAGGTTTGATAAGGCTTCTGCTATTGCTGTCCAATTTTGCAGCAGGAAAATTATATGAGGTACGCATACTTAAGTGAAACATGAAAGTGCTAATTGCTCAGTCGTGTCCCATCCTTTGCAACCCTCTGGACTGTAGCCCACCAGGCTCCTCTGTCCATGGGATTCTCCAGGCAAGAATACTGGAGTGGGTAGCTATTCTCTTCTCCAGGGGAACTTCCCAACCCAGGAATCGAATACTGGTCTCCTGCATGTATTACAGGTGGATTCTTCACCAGCTGAGGCACCAGGGTGTGTACTAAAGACACCCTATCATCACAGCATTTCCTACGACTGGATAATGAGCATGTTCATCAGGTGAGTATCTGGGTCATCCTAAAGCCAGTGCTTGGGGCTTGTACATGAAGCATATAAGCCACTTCATCTGGAATGTTCCACTTGGCTTTGATGGGGGGAGTGGAGTAGTCCCTCCTCTCAGGATAAATACACTTTACAGTGGCTTTCACCCAGCCATATGTGATTGTTCAACAGTGGCCCGGCATCAACACAAACATGCCCTTCTGCCTCTGCAATGTCAAAACCAAAGACACAGCCCTCAAATTAAACACACTCACAGTCCATCTCCTGAAACATTCTTCAGGGAGCCGACGAGTCCAGTCTACAAAGTGAGGCAATTCCTTCTCCCTGTACTCCCTGGCTTCAGTGGCTTCCTGGTTTCGTCCTCCCTCCGGGTTGACCACTTTAGAGATAAGCAGAGGCCTTGCCGTGCTTTCTTTTCCTGGCACAACTTTTCACTTTGGGAGTGGCTTTGAGGGTGGTGGCCAACACTCGGACTGACCTCGGTGTGAGCTTGCTCCAGTATTAAGTCCGTAGCACTCTTATTTTCATTTTCGCTGTCAGCTAACAATAACCGTGGGACTGTGTACTTAGCATGCTTCTGATTATTTTGCGTTTCCTTGTGTACTCAATAAGCTGACTCCTCAGGAATCCAGTCCACCACCATTTCTAAATCCCACTGGTAACCATCACCGAAAAGCTTCAGTTTTAGACTACGAGTGACTAGGTAGCCGTCAGGGATCAGAGGTTCCTCATCCCCCACCCTTCATACTTTCTCTTTCCCAACCACAAGTTTCCCGGAACCAGGGCTGTTTTAGCAAATCCCACTGCTCTAACAGCAATTAATGGGATCTGTTTCTATTCACGACACTTCTGATACCAAATGTGTGGGTTTTCCCCAGCAAGATACCCTCCAGTTCTCTGCAGACACCTACTGAGTGTGTTATTGATACAACTTAGTTCAGTTTTAACACTAAGTACTCAGAGTTCACAGGTTACCCACACTTCTGTCCAATGGGCTCAGATCAGGGGTTCTCAAGATCATCTCCTCAGGTTCAATAATTCGCTATAGCAACTTACAGAGCTCAGGGAAAGCATTTTGTTTACTATTATAGATTTGTTATAAAGAAGAAAAACGAGCAGCCAAATAAAGAGGTACATAGAACAAGGTCTGAAAGAATCCAGAATACAGGAGCTACTGCTCCCATGGAGGCAGTACCCTTCCAGCCAGGGAGCACTACCCTTCCAGCTCATGGATGTGTTCACCATCCCAGAACTCTCTGAACCCTGTGGTTTAGGAATTTTTATGGCATTCTCATTGTGTTGCTGTTCAGCGACCCCATGGACTGAAGCAAGCCAGACTTCCTTGTCCTTCACCATCTCCCAGAACTTGCTCAAACTCATGTCCATTGAGTCAGTGATGCCACCCAACCATCTCATCCTCTGTCGCCCCCTTCTCCTCCTGCCCTCAATCTTTCCCAGCGTCAGGGTCTTTTCTAATGAGTCAGCTCTTTACATCAAGTGGCCAAAGTATTGAAGCTTCAGCTTCAGCATCAGTCCTTCCAATGGATATTCAGGATTGATTTCCCTTACGTTTGACTACTGCTTTGATTTGCTTGCAGTCCAAGGGACTCTGAAGAGTCTTCTCCAGGACCACAATTGCTAGTTGTTCCTCTAGCAAGACCCACTAGGCTTTGCACCCTCCTTTTGTGCTGCTCCCCAGAGAGAATCTGTCTCTTGCAAGCTCTCCCAGGTGTGTCTCTGCTGTCTTGGCTGGAGCCTGTTCACGTGGTGTTGGGATTGGAGGAGGATTCGTGTTGTCTGGTGTTATCAGTAAGCCACAGTCTTAAGCAGGCGCTGTGAACCTGGGTCTTGGGGCCAGTGTTCCCTCCTCAGATGCACTGCTGAGCCCAGCACATGTTCCTGTCACCCCTCAAAGAAAGAGTTTCTTTCCCTGCTCCCCCAACTCTCCCCTGGCCCCATTTCAATGGGCTTCCACCAGTGCCTTCAGCCTATGGATTTTGACCTTTCTTTGGCAGATCAAGTCTTGTCCACGGGGAGCGGAATTTTAACAGTGACATCACCAGAGAGGGTGGGTGGGGAGACTTGCTCAGAACCCTTCCCCACTCCCACTGTCTTCTTCTGGGTAACTAGTGGGGCTCCTGAAGGAAAAGTCTGAAAGAGAATACAAGCCCTTCTGTGTCTCAGCTCCCAGGGGCTCCATGCTTTCCCAGTAGCCAATACTAGGTCTTTATTTGTTAAGAAATTCTAATCTAATCCTCTTTCTCAAGGAAGCAAATCACAAGTATTATTTCTCCATGTCAGTGTCTGTCACCTTATAAGTTCCAGGTTAATGGCTGGTCCTATGATCTCAATTCTCTGATGAGATCAAGAAAAGTCACATTTTCTTTTTTTTTTAATTAATTTATTTATTTCAGTTGGAGGCTAATTACTTAACCATTTTGTGGTGGGTTTTGCCCTACATTAACACAAATCAGATGGGTATACATGTGTTTCCCCCCCTCCATCCCGAACTCTTCACCCACCTCCCTCCCCATCCCATTGCTCTGGGTTGTCCCAGTGCATCAGCTTTGAGTGCCCTGTTTCATGCATCAAACTTGGACTGGTCATTGAGGCATTTTCTTATGCAAATGGGAGCAATAATCTTGCCAGACTTTCTGTTCAGATCAGAAGTCCACTAAAGCAGGGGTCCTCAACCTTTGGGCTCTAATGTCTGATGATCTGAGGTGGAGCTGATGTAATAATAATAGAAATAAAATGCACAGTAAATGTAATTTGCTTAACTCATTCCAAAAACATCTCCCTTGCATCCATGGAAAAATTGTCTTCCATGAAACTGGTCCCTAGTGCCAAAAAGGTTGAGGACCACAACACTAGAGTGTTAAGCAGAAGAATAAAGTGATCACATGTATAACTTTATTTCTTCCTTGTTTTATTGAGATATGATTGACATGCAGCACTGTATACATTTAAGGTGTACACCATGTAGGTGAAGTGACCTACATGCATCATGAAATGATCACCCCCAAAATTTTAATCAATAGCTGTCATTTCAGATACAAAATAAGAGATGTAGAAAAAAATGTTTTCCTTGTGATGAGAACTTTGAGGATTTACTTTCTTAACAATTTTCATATATAACTTCAGCAGTGTTAATTGTATTTGTCACACTGTACACTACATCTTTGTGTGCTAAGTCGCTTTAGTCATGCCCGACTCTGTGTGACCCCATGGACTGTAGCCCACCAGGCTCCTCTGTCCATGGGATTCTCCAGGCAAGAATACTGGAGTGGGTTACCATGCCCTCCTCCAGGGGATCTTCCCGACCCAGGGATCAAACCTGCATCACTTATGTCTCCTGCATTGGCAGGCAAGTTCTTTACCACTAGAGCCACCTGGGAAGACCCACACTACATCCTTAGTACTTATTTATTTTCTAACTAGAAGTTTGAATCTTTTGGTTACCTTTGTCCAATTTCCCCATCTTCTGGTAATCACAAATCTGATCTCTTTTCTTCTATGAGTTTGTCTGTTTCTCAAGCACAGTTGACCTGCAACACCACGTTAGTTCCTGGTACACACCACAGTGATTCGATATTTCTATACATTTCCAAATCCACCAGGATTTCCCTGGTGGCTCAGATGGTAAAGCGTCTGCCTACAATGCAGGAGACCTGAGTTTGATCCCTGGGTTGGGAAGATCCCCTGGAGAAGGAAATGGCAACCCACTCTAGTACTCTTGCCTGGAAAATCCTATGGATGGAGAAGCCTGGTAGACTGCAGTCCATGGGATCAAAGAGTCGGACATGGCTGAGTGACTTCACTTATTTTGCCATACATTCCCAAATGATCACCACTAGAAATGTAACCTTAAGTGCTTCTGACTGCAGTGGGGAGAATGGGGTTGGTGGCAAGAGAGGAAGGGTTAGGAGGAGCCCATAGCCATCATACCTGAAGGAGGGGATGCTCACCTGGGGAAGGCTCACAGCAGTGGGAATGAAAAGAAGATGGATTCTGAGACTTCCCCGGCAGTCCAGAGGTCAAGACTGCGCTTCCACTGCAGGGGGCACTGGTTTGATCACTGGTCCAGAAACTAAGATACCACATGCTGCGTGACACAGCCAAAAAATACTTTTTTTTTTAATTTAAAAAAAGATAGATTCTAGAGATACTTGGGAAGTAGAGTAAATAGAACTGGCTAACAGGTTGGATGTGGGAACTAAGGGAGAAGTGAGCAGACAGGATGATTCCCATAATTGTGGCCTGAGCACTAAATGAGTAATGATGTCATTTACTGAGCTAGAACATTGTGAAGGGTTGGTACACTTGATTATATTAAAATGTAAAACTTGGACTTCCCCGGTGATACAATGGATAAGAATCCACCCACCAATGCAGGGGTCACAGGTTCGACCCCTTGTCCGGGAAGATTCCACACCCCTCAGAGCAACTCAGCCCGTGCACCCCAACAACTGAAGCCTTAGAGCCACAACTACCAAGCCCACCTGTGCAACCCCTGAAGCCATGTGCCCAGAGCCTGTGCCCCGCTTCAAGAGAAGCCACCTAAATGGGACGCCCAAGCACTGACAGTACAGAAAGCCCACACAGCAATGAAGACCCAGGGCAACAACAACAACAACAAAAGTAAATCTCTGTGCTTTAAAAGATGCTAGAAACAAAGGACAGACTAGCAGAAGATATTAACAACTCATACAACTGACAAAGAATTACTCTCTGGCAGGTTTAAAAAAAGCACATCAGTAAGAACCAGACCATCAGACAGAAAAGCGGATAAGGTATAAACCAGAAAATCACTCACAAAGGATGCCAAAAAAATATTTCATAAAAACATTCAGCTTCATCAGTAGTCATAAAAATCCAGATTAAAATAACAAATACTATTTCACACATCAGAACTAGCAAAAATTAAGAAACCTGATGAGACCAAGAACTGGCAAGATTTGGTTCCCTGGTGGCTCAGACAATCAGGGACCTGCCTGCAATGTGGCAGACCCAGGTTCAATCCCTGGGTCAGGAAGATCCCCTAGAGAAAGGAATGGCAACCCATTCCAATATTCTTGCCTAGAGAATCCCATGGACAGAGCAGCCTGGGAGGCTACAGTCCATGGGGTCGCAAAGAGTCAAACACAACTAAGTGAATAACACTTTCATTTTGGAGCATATAGAGCTCTCATGCATTGTTAATGGGACTGTAAATGAATAAGATCATTTTGAAGAGCAAACTGGTTGTAGTCTGCAAAACAGAAGACACATTTTCTAACATGTGATGCACATTTTATTTCTGGGGGTAGAGAAATTCTTGTTCACAGGCATAAAGAGACATTCAGGAGGATGTTGATATGGGTGTTGTTTTCTAGTAGTTGAAAAGGTGAAAGCCATATAAACAGAATATTCATACAACTGGAGCATATTTATACAATTTAATATAAAATACAATACTAAAATGTAGTGATACAGTAAGTAGTAAAAAATGTTGACACATGTAGCTTTAGTATCAGTTCTGTGACTTTGCTCTTCTATGATCATGAGTTGGCTATTCTGAGTCTTTTTGCCTCTCATATAAATTTTTTAAAAAACATTTATTTCTTTTATTTACTTATTTATTTGGCTGTGTCAGATATTAGTGGCATCATGTAGGATCTTTCATTGGGGTGATAGGGCTCAGAAGTTGGGGCACATGGGCCTAGTTGCCCTGAAGCATGTGGTATTTTAGTTCCCCGACCAGGGATCAAACCTCCATCCTCTGCATTGCAAGGTGGATTCTTAACCACTGGACCACCAGGGAAGTCTCTCATATAAACTTTCAAATCAGTTTGTCAATATACACAAAAAACTTGTCAATATAACCAAACTGTGATTGTAATTGTGTTGAATCTACAGATCAGACTGGGAAGAACTGATATCTTAATAGCATTGACTGGAAGATTTTTTTTTTTAAGATGAAGAGAAACTTAAGCATATTTTAAAGTTTTAGGGAAGGAGCCAGTAGAGAAGAAATGATTAAAGCCTCAGAATAGAAGGAATAATCAAAAGCAGAAGGCTCCTAAGCAAGATGAAAGAAATGGGGTCTAGAATGCATGTACAGGAACCAGACTTAGACTGGAGGAGGGAATTTGGTCTGTTGTAAAGCGAGGAGGAGGGAGAGGATGGGGGCAAATGCAGGGGTATCTGTCAATCTGGGAGTGTTTGAATTTGGGGCAAAGAGGGAAGCCAAGTCGTCTGTTAAGTGAGTGAGATAGCATTTGGGAGTCTGACTAGAGGAAGTATGAATGGTCATTGCAGGGACGGAAAGAGCAGGTCGACCAGTAGGACGCAGCAGGCTCACCAGGCAGAGCTGGGAGTTTAGTTGGTCTTAACTGAAGTCCTTGTCTATGCTGACATGTGGGTGCTGCTGCCTGAGGGTGCTCAGAGACCTAACGGCACACGTGGAGGAGGAAATAGTTCTGTTCATCCAGGATTGAGGTGTTCCTATGATGGTGTGATTAAAAGTCAGAGAGGCAAGGGAGGGACTTCCCTGGTGGTCCAGTGGCTAAAACATCACAATTCCAATGAAGGTGGCTTGAGTTCTATTCCTCATTGGGGAACTAAGATCTCGCAGCCTATGCAACCAAGCCAAAAAAAGAGAGAGACAAAGGATTTTATAATATTGACAAGAGAGACAGAAATAGGGTAGGATCTAAAAAGTACAGAAAGGGAAGTGAGAATGGAGGGAGGGAGCTGATGGCTGGAACCCAAGCAGAGGAGGCCATGGACCAGCAGCCGAATGAAGAACAGACACAGAGGGAGCAGTTGGGCAAGAACTGGGGGCTGTGCTCACAGAGCTTCCACATCTGTAAAGTGGGGAAACAACAGAGCTGTAACGAAAAATAAATGTGACAAAGCATGTGCTTTGTAAACCACTAGACACCATACAATATTGGTTTGTTAGTTGGTTTTTCACTAGACTGCAAGTTTTCTCTTTTTTTTTGGCTTGTGGCACAGGCCTTAGGCAACTCACTTCTGGGTGCTGATTTTGCTTTCCTCCATCTCTTTGCCACTTACCGCATTTTACCATTTGTCCATTGGTCCCGTGCTTTTCCCTGATCGTAAATCCCAGGGGCAAGGCCTTTGCGTATTCCTCACAGTGCCCTTGCTGGCCACCAGCACAGAGCTCAGCATCTAATTAGAGGTAGTTCATTTGGGATTGCAGGAAGAGTAATGGTCTGGCAGGAAAACACCCAGGTTCTACTCCCAACATCACCATTACTATCCTCATGACCTTAGAGAAAGCTTTTCATGACCTGGCTTCACTCACCTAGCCAGACTCATCACTTTGCCCTCTGCTTTCACACTAGCCCTTCTGAGATAACGGTCCTTAGAACTAACAGTTCTCAGAACATCGTTTGCTCTTGTATGTTTCTCCATTTATGCCCACATCTCAGGACTGGTAATTCATACCGTGCCTTTGTGAAAATTAGGAAAAAAGTACCTCCTCGTGCCAGTGGAATGTAAGCTGGGTCTCAGGCCCCTCTCAGACCTTGGCCTGGCCCCATATTGCATGGATCAACCTGCGCACTGTTTCCAAAGCCTGGAGCAAACACAGCTAGCCTGCCCAGCAACCCTCTACTTATCCACCAAGTATCAGCTCAACCACTGCCTCCCCTGTGACGTCATCTTCCTCTAGCAGATGTTGTTGGGTTTGAGGTTTAAGCTTCCTCTTTTTCGGAAATAGCCTCCGTGTTAGACCAATTGTCTTTATTGAATTACGGTTGCTTGTCTACATACCTCTCTTTCCCCTTTAGATTATTCTCAATGTTTGTTTCTCTTTTATTCTTCACACAAAGGCCAGTTCCTAACACCTAGGAAGTGATCCCTAAACTTGAATGAATGAATGAGTGACATTTTAACTTTCTGGTCCTCATGATGCTTGTCTGAGAATAAAAGAATCAGAATAAGAGATAACTGGACTTTCCTGGTGGTCCAGTGGTTAAGATGTTGTGCTTTCGTTGCAGGGGGCATGGGTTTGATTCCTGGCTGGGGAACTAAGATTCCATATGCTATGGGACATGGCCAAAAAAAGAAAAAGAGAGAGATGCCTGAATTTCTTACGAACTCTAGAATTCCCTTTTCAATATGCATCATGTAAATGGCTAGTGAGCAAACGAATAGAATCCAACCAAAATAAAATCCCTTTGAAGGTGCAACTCTAAGGGATGCGGGTCAGTTTGTTTAAGTTCCATTCTAGAAGCAGTGAGTTTTGTCTAAGTTCTATTCTAGAAGCAAGTTATTGTGTTTTTTTAATCTCCTATATATGTTGTCTTGCTGCTGAGACCTTTCAGAGACATTTCAGACTATCTGAAGTAGAGTTTAAGAGGAACTGCTTTATGAAGCCCTTCCAGAGAATAGTTTGCCTTTTGTCTCATTATGGCGCATTAACTATTTCTGAAATTGATCTTTCTCAGATACTGTCCCAAAAGGAATGATCGTTTCTCTATACAGGGCAGCTCTTTAGCCTCTTTGAAGCAAATGTTCCTTCTCTCACGAGAGAACATTTTACCCTGAATCCTTCCTCCCTCATCAGAGATATTGTCCTTAAGTAGACTTTGTCAGTCTCCCCAAAAAGGCAGCAAGTCATTCAAGGGCATCAAGCCTCTGAGAAGCTAACAGAAGCAGAAGGTCCAGAGTAGGGGCTTTTACAGACTATTCCCTGCTTCCCCAAAGAGTCCACTAACTCACTGAGTCTAGTCACAATATTGTGTGCATTTTCCAAAGAGAGAACAGAGTCTTTTTCAGATTTCCAAAGGAGCCTCTTGACCCAGAAAAGCTGAGTAAGGACCACTGGTCTAGAGCCCGGGGTTAAAATATACTGGGAAGTACAGGGGCCCTTAAGTTCAGATAAGAGACTCTTCCCATGGTGGCTCAGATGGTAAAGGATCTGCCTGCCATGCAGAAAACTCAGGTTTGATCCCTGGGTCAGGAAGATCCCCTGGAGAAGGGCAAGGCAACCCACTCCAGTATTCTTGCCTGGAGAATCCCATGGATAGAGGAGCCTGGTGGGCTACAGCCCATGGGGTCACAAAGAGTCCAACACAATTTTAGAGACTAAACAACAATAATAATATTCAACAATACTCTCTGGGGTCATACCAAAGACAGATGCCTCAACAGCTCCAGACTGGAGTCCTTGGAACCGAGTCCATCCACCCATCAGTGGCCTCCCTCAAAGGCTCCCCCAAATCCCTGGGTCTTGCTGAAACCCAGCCTGCTCTGCAGACACAGGAACGCTTTGGGGAGGGCGGGAGTGGGATGGCCTTGGAGCCAGATGACTGGAGCACTGGGTTTCTACGACGCGACAGAAACATTATTCTGCCACAAGGGGGCACCCAACACCCAGACAGATGGCACTTATGAACCTCTTGCCTCTGGCTCGGAGAAGCTTCTAAAGCTCTGAGACAAAGCTCCTGGTTATCCAATCAGCCCACAAAGCCCTTCTACCCACGCCCAGTGTCCCCAGGGGAGGCTTAGTCACTCCTTTCCGTACAAAGTTTGTGTCTCTTCTTGCTGGCTTCAGTCCTTTCACTAGAGGTGACCCTGGACCTCACGTTCCTCCTCGAAGTCTCCCTGAATCACATAACTTGAATTGTGAAGATCCTGATCAGAGGTGAATGCAGCAGATACTTCGTCTCTCCACTCCCTGGGTTATTCCTGGGCATGCAAGGTTGTCATTCAGGGCTCTATCTTTAGGGTAAGTTCACGGCTGTGAGGAGAGGTCTGCAGATGCTGGTGGGATGTCATGAAATCATCTCTAGAGAATTGTGACCTGCTCAGACAGAATTTTAAAAAGGCTGATGCTTTCAAACTATGGTGCTGCAAAGGACTCTTGAGAGTTCCTTGGACAGCAAGGAAATCAAACCAGTCCATCCTAAAGGAAACCAACCCTGAATATTCATTGGAAGGACAGATGCTGAAGCTGAAGCTCCAATACTTTGGCCACCTGATGTCAAGAGCTGACTCATTGGAAAAGACCTGACACTGGGAAAGATTGAAGGCAGGGGGTGAAGGGGACGACAGAGGGTGAGATGGTTGAATGGCATCACCAGCTCAATGGACATGAGTTTGAGCAAACTTCAGGGATGGGCAGGGAAGCCTGGCATGCCGCAGTCCACGGGGTCGCAAAGAGTCGGATATGACTGAGAGACTGAACAACAACAGCAGCAGACAGGATAAGGAAAACATCCAGTACTCACTGAGGCTGAAGGAAAGAGTTATCAAGAATTAGCTGAGGCTTGGGTGGGGTCCCAGGCCGCCATGTACTTTAGCAAGGGTGCAATTTGGACCCAGAAGGCAGGATGCAAAGCTAAACCCATTGGAAGGTTATGGACTTAAACACAATCAAAAATATTAAATTTATAAATGGAGGTTAAAATACTTCAGGGAACTTATTGTATCCAATTGAGAAAATTCACCTAGTTGCACGCTGGCCGCAGGTGTGGCATCCTAGCTTC
This sequence comes from Antilocapra americana, assembly GCA_007570785.1. Taxonomy (NCBI): domain Eukaryota; kingdom Metazoa; phylum Chordata; class Mammalia; order Artiodactyla; family Antilocapridae; genus Antilocapra; species Antilocapra americana. The sequence goes on from ML663560.1 coordinate 15,413,746, forward strand.
AAATCTCTGGCAAATAGATAACTTAAGCCTTCTTGAGATAGTCATCTCAAATCCTGGTCACACATTGTCCACTTGAGATAGTAACACTGCTCCCTTGGTGGACAGGTGTCCTTTTAACTCCAGGAAGGCTTGGGATCAATGCAGTGGCATTGTCAGCATGGCTAAGATGAAGCCACGTTTCTTGAAATTCCCTCTCTGTGTGGTTCCAGATTAGGGCTGGCTATGAGAGAAGTGTGCATGGGGTCTGAAAGGTGGAAAGGCAGAGGCGAAGCAGCAACCACTGTCCTGAAGGTCAGCGTGGGTGCTCGGGCGGGGCGGCACCCACCATCACAGCTGCTCTGACAATTCACTTTTTCAACCCAGGGAGCAACAGCCAGTCCTGCAGAGCCTCCTGCTCCTGTCAGACTTCCCCCTTCAGCTACGCCAGCTCCTGGGCCAGGAGTGTGTGCCTCTCCACAGCAGAGGGTGGCAAGTACTTCCGCAGACAACCCACATTGTCCAGGTTGGAGCTGTGAGGGACGGACGCAGGTCCCACGTGGTCCTTCCAAGCCCTCCCCCGCTTCACAGCCAGCATTTCTTCCCGACTGACCTATGGTGATCTCAGGCCCACCACAGACCCTTCATTGGTCCCTTATTCCATGTCACTCACGGCGGTTTTGCTTCTCCGGTCAAACCTTAACTGATCCCAACCAGAAGTGATGAAGTTGAAACCAGATTCATGCTAAGTTTCACGTATATTTGAGTTCTTTTTGGTTTCTTTTCTCTTTTTTTGGCAGCATCACATGGCAATGCAGAATTTTAGTTTCCTGACCAGGGATCAAACCCACGCCCCTTGCAGTGGAAGCTCAGAGCCTTAACATTGGACCGCCATGGAAGCCCCTCAGTAGATTTTAAAAGATAGATATCATAAAAAGTATCTTCTCTGATCAACGGAATGAAGTTAGAAATTAATAACAAAACGAAGACTGTAAAATTCACAATATTGTGGAAATTAAACAACACATTTTTACAACACTTTTACATTTTAAACAACTAATGGATCAAAGAAGAAACCACACAGGAAATTATAAAATACTTAGAGGCAAATGAGAACACAACACACTAAAACTTTGGGGATGTAGTGACTGTGATACTAAGTGGAAATTTTATAGCAAATTTTCCTACATTAAAAAAAGCAAGATTTCAAATAAACAGCCTAACTTTACTACTTAAGGAACTAGAAAAAGAACAACAAGCTAAACCCAAAGCTAGCAGAAGGAAGTAAATAACACAGATTAGGGCAAAGATAAACAAAATAGAGAAGAGGAAAACTATAGAGAAAATCACTGAAACCAAAAGTTAGTTCTTTGAAAAGATCAGCAAAATCAGCGAAATTTTAGTTAGGTGAACTAAGAGAAAAAGAGAGCAGGCAAATTACTAAAATCAGAAATGAGGGAATCCCCTGGGGCTCCAGCGGTTAGAATTCTGCATTTCCCCTACAAGGAGGCACGAGTTCAGTCCCTGCCTGGGTAACTAAGATCCTGCAAGCTGTGAGAGGGGTGGCCAAAAATAATAAAATCAAATTAAATACACATTACGACTCATTGTAGAGAAATGAAAAGGATTATAAGCGCGTACTGCAAACTGTACACCAAAAAAATGGATAACCTAGATGAAATGAATAAATCCTTAGAGATACAAAACCTGCAAAGACAGGTCTTAGAGACACAAACAGAAATTTTGAATAGACCTATAACTAGTTAGGAAATTAAATCAGTAATCAAAAATCTCTCAGCAGGTTTCACTCGTGGCTCGGTGGTAACTAATCCGCCTGTCAATGCAGGAGACACCAGTTAATCCCTGCTCCAGAAAGATTCCGCATGCATGCCATGTGCCAGCTAAGCCTGTGGGCCACAACTGCTGAAGCCCCGTGCCCTAGAGCCTGTATTCTAAAACAAGAGAAGTCACCCCAGTGAGAAGCCCGTGAGTGAGAAGCCCGTGACCACAACAGAGTAGCCCCTGCTGGCCACAGCTGGAGAGCTCACGCAGCAACGAAAACCCGGCACAGCCACAAATTAAATTAATTAATTTTTAAAAAATCTCTCAGCAAGCAGCACTGTTTACAATAGCCAAGACATGGAAACAACATAAGTGCCCATCAACAGACAACTGACATAAGAAAATGTGGTAAACATATATGATAGAATATTGATCAGCCATATAAAAGAATGAAATATTGCCATTTGCAATAACATGGCTAGACCTAGAGCATATTATACTTAGTGAAGTTAATCAGACAAAGACAAATATTATATATCACTTATACGCAGAAATCTAAAAAATAACACAAAAGAATCTATATATAAAACAGAAACAGACTCACAGACATAGAAAACTTATGTTACCAAAGGAAGAAGGGTGGGGAGGGGTAAATTGGGAGTGTGGATTAACATACACACTAATATACATAAAACAGATAAAACAAGGATCTACTGTATAACGCAGGAGACTATATTCAATATCTTTTAATAACTTATAATGGAAAATAATCTGAACATATATATATATATATATAAAACACATTGAACTTCATGAAAATTTTCAGAATTTGTGTACCAAAAGGTGCTATCAACATAGTAAAAGGGCAATGCAGAGAATGGGAGAAAATATTTGCAAATCATATATCTGATAAGGGATTGATATCCAGATTATAGAGAGAACTCTAATAACTCCATAGCAAAATTAAAAAATAACAGCAACAACAAACCCTCAAAAATGTGCAAAGAGGGAATTCTCTGGCAGTCCACTGGTTAAGTTTCTATGATTTCATGGCCAGGGACATGGGTTCAATTCCTGGTCAGGGAACTAAGATCTCACACACCCTGTGGCAGGGCCAAAAAAATGTGCTAAGAAGTTGAATACACATTTCTCCAAAGGAAACAGATAAATTGCCCATCAGTTCAGTTCAGTCACTCAGTCGTGTCTGACTCTTTGCAACCCCATGAATCGCAGCACACCAGGCCTCCCTGTCCATCACCAACTCCCAGAGTTTACCCCAACTCATATCCATTGAGTTGGTGATGCCATCCAGCCAACTCATCCTCTGTTGTCCCCTTCTCCTCCTACCCCCAATCCTTCCCAGTATTAGGGTCTTTTCCAATGAGTCAACTCTTTGCATGAGGTGGCCAAAGTATTGGAGTTTCAGCTTCAACATCAGTCCTTCCAATGAACACCCAAGACTGATCTCCTTTAGGATCAACTGGTTGGATCTCCTTGCAGTCCAAGGGACTCTCAAGAGTCTTCTCCAACACCACAGTTCAAAAGCATCAGTTCTTCAGGGCTCAGCATTCTTCACCATCCAACTCTCACATCCATACATGATTACTGGAAAAACCATAGCCTTGACTACATGGACCTCTGTTGGCAAAGTAATGTCTCTGCTTTTTAATATGCTGTCTAGGTTGGTCATAACTTTCTTTCCAAGGAGTAAGCGTCTTTTAATTTCATGGCTGCAATCACCATCTGCAGTGATTTTGGAGACCAAAAAATAAAGTCTGACACTGTTTCCACTGTTTCCCCATCTATTTGCCATGAAGTGATGGGACCAGATGCCATGATCTTAGTTTTCTGAATGTTGAGCTTTAAGCCAACTTTTTCACTCTCCTCTTTCACTTTCATCAAGAGGATTTTTAGTTCTTCACTTTCTGCCATAAGGGTGGTGTTGTCTGCATATATGAGGTTATTGATATTTCTCCTGGCAATCTTAATTCCAGCTCGTGCTTCTTCCAGCCCAGTGTTTCTCATGATGTATTCTGCATATAAGTTAAATAAGCAGGGTGACAATATACACCCTTGACATACTCCTTTTCCTATTTGGAACCAGTCTGTTGTTCCATGTCCGGTTCTAACTGTTGCTTCCTGACCTGCATACAGGTTTCTCAAGAGGTAGGTCAAGTGGTCTGATACTCCCATCTCTTTCAGAATTTTCAGCGGTTTATTGTGATTCACAGTCAAAGGCTTTGGCATAGTCAATAAAGCAGAAATAGATATTTTTCTGGAACTCTCTTGCTTTTCAATGATCCAGCAAATGATAGCAATTTGATCTCTGGATTCTCTGACTTTTCTAAAACCCATAAACACATGGAAAGATTGTTCAACATTACTAATTATTAGAGAAGTGTGAAACAAAACTACAATGAGATATCACCTCATACACATTAGCATGGGTGCTATCAAAAAAAAAAAACAGAAAGTAAGTGTTGGCGAAAATGTGGAGCAGTTGGAAATCTCATGCACTGTTGATGGGAATGTAAAAACGGTACAGCTACTGGAAAACAGTGGTGCCTAAAAGATTAAAAATAGAATTATCACATGATCCAGCAATTGCATTTCTGGCTATGTGCAGAAAAGAATCGAAAGCAGGGTGTAGAAGAGATTGGTTTACTGTGTTTACAGCATTATTCTCAGTAGCTAAAATGTGAAAGCAACTCATACGTCCATTGACAGGTGAATGAATAACCATTATGTGGTATATGCATAAAGTGGAATATTGTTCAGCCTTAAAAAGGAAGAAAATTCTGCAATATACTACAACATGGATGAACCTTGAGGACATTGTGAGAAAGCTATTCATTTCATTTATGTGAGGTACCTAGAACAGTCAAGATCATAATGTCAGAAAGTAAGATGGAGGTTGCGAGGGGCTAGGAGGAGGGGAAAAGGGAGTTTTTGTTTAATACGTGTAGAATTTCAGCTTTACAGGTTAAGAAGAGTTTGGTGGGGGGGTGGATGATGGCGGTGGCTCCATCCCTGGCCTGTATGTTGGTTAGTTACTCAGTCGGGTCCGACTCTTTGCGACCTCGGACTGTGGCCCACCGGGCTCCGTCTTCCATGAAATTCTCCAGGCAAGAATACTGGAGAAGGTATCAAACCTGGGTCTCTATCATTGCAGATAGATTCTTTACCATCTGACCCACCAGGGAAGCCCTGCCCTTACACCTACACTGGACTGTATACTTAATTGTTGAGATGGTAATTTTTATGTGTACTTTACCACCATAAAAAAATGCTCAAAAAAAGTGAAGATCACTGTCTTTATTTTACTCTATTATAAAGTAATAGAGTAAAACCTATAAGTTTTACTATAGGTTGAAAACAAAACCTATAGGTTGAAATTAAAGAAAAATAATAAGTAAGATTTTACATTTTTATTGTATTTTTAACAGAATAACAAAACTTATTTGAACCTAAAGAGCCTAAGGAGAATAAGGTTTGAAACTGATTAATAAGTAAAATTACTGGATCTTTAAAATTCCAGTAACTGTGTATAGACTTTTTTTCTGTGCCGGCGAATATCAAATCACACAAACTTGCAAATATCCTGCTTCCTACAGCTGTACCTAGCCAGCCTATCCCCTTGTCTTGGCATGAACATATGATGGGGTCTCCTCAGCCACAGAACCCCTCCCCAGCCCATTGCCCATCCTAAAGCTCTCATTGCTGTCTCTGAGCTCTAGTACAGGTGAAATGTGTTGTCCCATTTACCAGATTTTCACCCTCCGCAGACTGCTCTGATCCCACCCACCTCCAGGACCCTGCCTGGAGGGACTCACGCCAAAACTGAAGAACTCACGCTTCCTAATTTCAATACTTACTACGAAGCTTTGGTAATCAAAACAGTGTGGCATCAGCATAAAAACAGACATATAAATCCATGGAATAAACTCAAGAGTCCAGAAATCAATTCATACATCTATGACCAATTGATTTTGACAAAGGCACCACGACCACTCAACATGAAATGAGTAATCTTTTTAACAACTGGTGCTGGCACGATGCATATTCACAGGCAAAAGGATGATGTCTTGAACTCTTACTTCAAATCATATACAAAAATTAAGTCAAAATAGATCAAAGAAAACTTTTAGAACCAGGTATAAATCTGTGTGACCTTGGGTTAAGCACCTTCTCTGTTCCTCTGTGGGCAAGACGCTTATCCAAGAAGGGAGGATTCTGTTCCAACTCACACGTAATAGGGATGGCTGCCACAGCCTCGACCTTCAGAAATGCCTCAGAGGCACCCCAAGGTCAGGGAAAGCAACAGTGAGAGGTGGGGAAGCCCCCGACACCAAACCACCCTCTTCCTCTCCCGGTAGAGGGAGACAAAAGAAAAGGAAGCATGGGGAAGATGAGTCAGATAAGTTTCCCTTTACGTCATAGAATCAAATGCTCCATCAGTGACTTCAGATAAGTCACGGGTAACCCAAGCCACGGCCCACCAGATGTAATCATAACACACCTATCTCCAAGACACCAAGTTCTAATTCTGTGGGGAAAACGATGGCCTCCCCTGGAGGTCAAAGTGTTACATGAGCAATAAACAATTCGAAAACGAAACTAAGAAAACAGTTCCATGCACAATAGCATCAAACAGAATAAAATACTTAGGAATAAATTTAAGGAAGAGGGTGCAAGACTTGTACAATGAAAACTACAAAGCAATGTTGAAAGACATCAAGGAAAATCTAAATAAATGGAAAAATAGTCTATCTTCTCATAGATTGGAGGACTCTGATTTTCTGCTTTTTTTTCCCCAGCCAGAAGGTATGCTGAATCCTGACCAGGAATTGAATTGAACCTGTGCCCCTTGAAGTGGAAGCATAAAATCTTAACCACTGGATTGTCAGGGAAGTTCCAGGACTTCACATTTTTTAAGATGACAATACTCCCCAAATTTATCTACAGATCCAGTGCAACCCTTATCAAAATTCTAACTGCCTTGTTTTGCAGAAATAGACAAGCTAATCCTAAAATTTGTACAGAACTACAAGAGATATAGAATAACCAAAATTATCTTGAAAAAGAAGAACAAAATTGGAAGACTCACGCTTCCCAGTTTCAATACTTATTACAAAGTTTTGGTAATCAAAATAGTGTGGTACTGGCATAAAGACAGACATACAGATCCATGGAATAAACTCAAAAGTCCATAAATCAACTCATATGTCTGTGGCAAATTGATTTTGACAAAGGCATTATGATCACTCAATGTGAAATGAATTGTCTTTTTTTAACAACTAGTTCTGGGCCGACGCATATTCACAGGCAAAAGAATGATGTTGAACTCTTACCTCAAATCATACACAAAAATTAAGTTGAAATAGATCAAAGAAATAGAACTGTTAGAAACAGGTGTAAATCCATGTGACACTGGGTTATGCAAGGATGTGACACCAAGATCACAAGAAATGAAAGAAAAATAAACTGGATTTTATCAAAATTAAACATGTTAGTGTAACAAAAAACACTACCAAGAAAGTGAAAAAAACATTCAAAGAATGGAAAAAATATTTGCAAGTCACATATTTAATGAGTCTAATATCCAGGATATATAAAGAATTCTTCTAAGCAAACAAAAAGGACGACTAATTCAATTTACACATGGGCAGCGGATTTGAACAAACATTTCTTTCTTTTTTTTTTTCAGACATTTCTTAAAGAAGATAGATATATAAATGCCCAAAAAGGACATGAAAAGAATATATAACTAGGGTGGCTATAATTTTTTAATGGAAATTAACAGATGATGGTAAGCTTGTACAGTGACTACATGTACCACTAGGGGGAATGCAAAATGATCCAGTTACTGTGGAAAACAGTTTGGCAGTTCCTTAATAAGCTAAACATAGAATTAACATATGACCCAGCCATTTCAATTGTAAGTATATACTCAAGAGAATTCAAAACATATGTTCAATTAAAACCTATAATGAATGTTGACAGGAGCTTCTTTCGTAACAGCCAAAAAGTGGAAACAACCCAAATCTTCATCAACTGATAAATGGATAGGTAAAATGCAAGCTACCCATACAATGGAATATTATTCAGCCATAAAAAAGAATTAAGAACTGAAGTCATGCTGCAACGTGGATAAACTTTGAAGACAGTATGCTAAAGTGAAAGAAGCCAGACACAAATAACCACATATTATATGACTCCATATATATGAAGTGTTAAGAACAGGCAAATCCATATTGACCAAAAATAGATCAGTCGTTGCCAGGAGATGGGGGAGGAGGGAAGTAGGACTGACTGTTAGTGGGCATGAGGTTTCTTTTAGGGGAGAAGGGAATGTTCTGGAGTCAGAGAGTGGTGTTATCTGCACAACATTAGGAAAAATCCTAAAATCCACTGAATTGTACATTATAAAATCATTAAAATATTGAATTTTATCTCAATTTTTAAAAAGGCCACATGCACTGAGCTGCTCTTCAGTTTGGACCAGAAGACAGTGCAGTCTTAGGGAGGCATTTAGTGCTGAGCCAGAGCAGTCTAGGGGTCCCCCAAGTCCTACTGGAATTTTGCACAGGAAAGGCACACCACCTCCACACAGGTCTGAATTTTCTGGAGGTTTGTAGGGGAGACAGGAATGACCTCCACTGCCATGGGGACACTGAGCACCTAGGATGAGGGCAAACATCTGAAGGGGGACTTCCCCAGTGGTCCTGTAGTTAAGGTTCTGTGCTTCCAATGCAGGAAGCCTGGGTTTGACCTCTGGTCAGGGAACTGGATCCCACATGCCACAGTAAAGGGTTTGTCATGACTTAAAAAAGAAACAACAATCTAAGGGATCCACAGGGCTGGTGGAAGCCCTGCAATTTGAGTCTTAAAAGAGGATTTTCACAGGGAAGAACCAAAACTGGTCTTGAAGACACCCGTGGTGATCTAAGGATAAAAAGATGTCAAAAACAAAGAGGAAATACAATGGCCAATGATCACGAAAGGATGCTGGATCTCACTGGTAATCGGATATGGACACTGAAATATCATGACAGCATTTCCCCCAATTCGATTGTCCACAGTGGTTTGCTAAAAGCGAGCAGGGTGTGAGGAGGCATGCTCTCATCCCATAGCTAGTGGGCGTGTGAATTGTAGAGCCTCTTTGGAGAGCAGTTTGCCAGTATCTATTGAAGTGAAAACTGTGCACTTCCCATGACTCAGGGATTCTAGTGCCCCGAATCTATTCTAAAGAAACACTCTCACAGGCATACAGATGCTTCAGATGTTTATGCGACACCATTTGTAATAATGAGATGTTGGCCGGGGTGGGGGGGACTAAATATTCATAAAAAGGAGAATGGCTAAAAAGCCTGCATATATACTGCATATATATATATATATATATATATATATCCTCTATCCAAACTAGTAGTTCCACATGTGTAACATGAAATGATCTCTAAGACAAATCATTGGATTGAAAAAGCAAATTTTAGAAGGATGTGTACTACGTATCATGTATAAGAAAACAAAACAAAAGTGAAGTTGCTCAGTCGTGTCCACCTCTTTGCGACCCCATGGACTGTAGCCCGCCAGGCTCCTCTGTCCATAGGATTCTCTAGGCAAGAACACTGGAGTGGGTTGTCATGCCCTCCTCCAGGGGATCTTCCCAATTCAGGGACTGAATCCACTTCTCCTGAGGCTCCTGCATTGCCGATGGATTCTTTACCACTGAGCCACCAGGGAAGTTGAAAACGATGGACCTTCATTTATTTTTAAAATTTTTATTGGAGTTTAATTGCTTTACAATGTTGTGTTAGTTTCTGCTGTACAGCAAAGCAAATCAGTCTCTATATATCCACTCTTTGTCACCACAGAGCTCTGAGTACAGTTCCCTGAGCTACACAGTAGGTTTTCTTTAGTTATCTATTATACACATAGCATAAAGTATGCATAAAGTGTAACTGTATATATGTCAATCCCAATCTCCCAATTCATTCCACTCCCCGTTCCTGCCCCCACCCCACCCCCGACCCACACCGGGGTCCATAAGTTTGTTCTCTACCTCTGCCTCTCTATTTCTGCTTTGCAAGTAGGTTCAGCTGTACCATTTTTCTAGATTCCACATATATGCATTAATAGAAGATATTTGCTTTTCTCTTTCTCACTCACTTCCCTCTGTATGACAGTCTCTAGGTCCAAAAGGTGAACTTATAAAATCAACCCAAGAAGAACATGAACCTGCCAGTCCTGCGTTGTTACATTTCCAGGAGGTCATTTTTAATGAGTACAGAGACTCAATGCATAATTGGTTCCATAAGCTGTCTTTCTGGCTCTGAGCTAGGAGAATTACTGCAGGCTTGCGTAGTATTACCTTTTGAGAACAGAGGTAACCTACCATTTCCAAATAAGAAAGGGAAGGTGCATTCAACTATCTCGGTATAAAGGCAGGAGGGGTAAGCTCCTTGCCAGGAAGAAGTAGTGACCACAAGCTGTACAAGTGGCTTTTTTGCTCACCTCCCTGGAGACAAAGGGACTCCCTTTGTCGCTTCCTGACTCCCGAAAAGAATGGCACACGACTGAGCAACTGAACTGAACTAAACTGGAGACGGGGGCTTATCCCAGCGGTTCGGTGGTAAAGAGTCTATCTGCACTGCGGGAGACGCAGGTTCAATCCCTGGGTTGGGATGATCCCCTGCAGCAGGGCGTAGCATCCTACCACCAGTACTCTTGCCGGGAACAGTCCATGCACAGAGGAGCCTGGTGGGCTACAGTCCACAGGCTTGCAAAGAGTCGGACTGAGCAACTGAGCATGTACTGGAGACAGGACATCTTCCTTCCTCTGGGAAATTCTAGCAGAAGGTCCTCAGTAGGAGAGGGCCTAAGATCAGAATGAGAAATATCTGAGTTTTGCTTAATAATATTTTAAGTAGGAAATAAAACGCACTTTACTGGAAAAATTTGTCTGCTTTTCTGCTGGTAGACATCTGTCCCCTGCAGTTTTGGACTTTCATTCCCTGCTGTATAAAAATAACCTGTTTATCAACCACAGCCTAACATGGGAAAGGGAAAGGCACCTTTCCTCATTTGGGGCCATGAACATTCCTAAAATAAAAACACACACATAGAATTTGTTTGTTTAGAGAAAGTTCTGCAAGAATCCTCACTAATCTTAAACAATGACTACCCCTAACGGGGCAGGGGAGGAGGTCAATCAAAGGGAATTTGAGTCTTATCTATAATTGTTCAATACTTTTTTCCATCTTCAATTCTAGTTTTTTAAATAAGAAATGATGACAGAAAGTTGAGGAAAACAAGCTCCCTGGTGGCCTAGTGGTTAGGATTCTGGGTTTTTCACTGCCAATGGCCCAGTTTCAATTCCTGATCAGGGAACTGAGATCCCAAAAGCCACGTGGCACCACCAAAAAAAATTTTTTTTTTAATTGGCAAATTTTGAGGGACTTCCCTGGCAGTCCATTGAACCAGCTTTCGCTCGCTGGTTGGGAACTAAGATCTCACAAGCTGTGTGGCCAAAATAAAAATTAAGTTGGGGAAAACAACATTTAGAAATAATATTATTTTTACTTATTTACAACATGAAAGATCTCTCTTACTCTCACTAAAACATTAATATATAATGAAATCTTATACAATGTAACAATATCTAGCAATAATATATTTAGTAAGAGCAACGGGATTTAATGTGTTTCATTATGTTATTAAATCCTGCTACAATATTTTATAGAGAATGACTAGGAGCTCTAGATCTAAGTTCAGACATTTTTTTTAATGCCTGACCCAGATGGAAATAGGTGCTCTAAGTCAGACTGTTTCAGGTGCTTTTTCTGATTTTGAATCTCGAGTTTAGATGCCATGCCCGGGTGCCAAGGGCACCTCCCTTCAAAGTGGTTTTGAAGTTGATTTTATCAGGTGTCTTATTTATATATGTATATGAATATATAAATATATTTTTATTTTTAAGATTTATATTGTGAGCTGTACCAAATATACAAAATAGTATATAAAAATAACAACACGAAAACCCATGCTGAGACCAGGATCCTCCCCAGAAACTTAGACGTTTCCTGATCATACCCTTATTCCCCAGCAGGGGGCGCAGTGTCACGCACTCCCTTACTTTTCTTTCTAGTTCTACCTCCTATGTGTGTATGTATCCTAACAAAATCGTTTAGTCTTGCCTGGTTTTATACCTCATATATATGGAGTCTTATTATGTTCTTTTCTGTGTATTGCTCCTCTCACTCAATATAGCTCAATATTACAGTTTTGCTTATTTGTTTGCTTGTTTTTTTGCAGTAAAATATACATAACATAAAATTAACTTTATTTTTTGGCTGCGCGGCTTATGGAATCTCAGTTCCCCGAACAGGGATCCAGCCCACTGCAATATAAGTGCGGATTCCTAACGACTAGACCTTCAGGGAATTCCCTAAAATTGACCATTAAAACCATTTTAAGCATATGATACGCTGACATTAAGGAATGCATTCACATTGTCATTCAAAATTATGTTTTTAAGACTCATCCATATTATTGTATGTGGCTTCATGCAGGTCACTCATTTCCATTCCTTGAAAGTATTCCATTGGGTGAATATTCTGTTAGGGAAATCTATCATTTATTAATCATTTATTGTTCAAGTAAAACTCATTTATTATTCAATCACTTATAGACCGATGGGTTCTTTTCTTTTTCTTTTGCTATTACCCATAGTAGTGCTTGAAAATTCTGACATGTATCTCCTGAAGCATATGTACAAGAATCTTTACTGCATTTAATTTCTGATGGAATTGATGGATTTTACTGGTTTAATTTTCTACAAAGAGATGCTGTGAATATATTCATATATGAATGTATATGAATACCTATGAATTTTCTATAAAGAGATGCTATGAATATATGAATATATTCACGTGGCAGGCTACAATCCACAGGGTCGCAAAGAGTCGGACACAACTGAAGTGACTTAGCACACAGCACATATAAATATATTACTCATATAATTAAATTTCAATTTAGAGAAAGAAAAGTAAAGAAACTGAGGTGCTTTCAAAGAGCAAAAAGGCAGAGAACAGTGTCTGTGAGACGGCCAGCAGAAAGGTTCAGGGAAAGTAGCTGGGCAGGTCTGCAGGCTGAGAGTATCTGCCAATGAGAATTCAGTCCAGCACATGCATAGAGCAGTATGTGCCAGCTCTGTAAGTGCTACCGTCAGCATTGGGTCAGGACACCTGCATGACCTCCTGACTCTGCCATGAAGAACTAGTCATCCTGCCTCTTGGGCCCGCCGTCCTGACGTCTGTAACATAAGGGATGGACACACAGGATCAGACACCTCCTTCAACTTCCCTGGTGATCAGCAATTAAGAGTCCGAACTTCCTTCCACTGCAGGGGGTGTGGGTTGGATCCTTGGTGGGGGAATTAAGATTCCACATCCTATGCAGCCAAAAAAAAAGAAAAGAAAAAGACACCTCCCTTCCAGCTCTGCTAGTCTGGAAGCGTAAGCAGGTTGGAGCTTTAAGTTAGTTCTCTTGTGCTCACGCTTAGGCGTGTCTAATTCTTTGTGACCCCATGGACTGTGGCCCCCCATGCTCTGTCCATAGGATTTCCCAGGCAAGAATACTGGAGTGGGTTGCCATTTCCTACCCCAAGGGATTGAACCCACGTCTCCTGTGTCTCCTGCACTGGCAGGCAGACTTCACCACTAAGCCATTGGAAAAGGTTGGAGTAGTAAGACAGGGGTTCATCTCCAGCGATTCTAAGTGAAGTTAGAAGGAATGAGCCTGGGGCCCTGATGAAAGAACTCTGTCTTCCCAGGATCTAAAACAGGATAAAGACAAGGATTGAGCCCAGCCTTAGGGGGTTGGGAAGAACCCTGGGAGAAGGGAACTCCAGTATTCTGGCCTGGAGAATTCCATAGACTGTATAGTCCTTGGGGGTGGCAGAGAGTTGGACAGGACTGAGCCAGTTTCACTTTTAGAAGCCATGTGGTGGTAACCGTTTAACAGCAGCTCTCTCGATTTGTAGCATTTTCTCACTTATGTGGTTGTGAGTACTCCCACTGCAGCCAATTTCAAGCTACTAATGCGTAACCAGCTCACAAGATTCTTGACAATTTAACAATTGGGCTTCGACTGGACAGTGCTGGCTGGCTGCAGCACACCACTGGGAGGTGAACTGGCCGTGAGAGGTAAAGGCTCAGATGACACGCCACAGGCCAGGAGTGGGGAATGAAGGCAAGTTACCGACAAGACTCACCGTGCTTCCAGACTCAGTCAAAGTTTGGGGAAATCACAAGTCTAGAGCTGCCTAGACTAGTGTATGTACAATCGTCACTTATTTGGGTGGGCAGGAGAAATCAGGAAATGCCAGGGTGCAGGAGCCCACAGGGAGGGGAAGTGGCCCCCCCCCACCTCCTTGCAACATCACTTTTTTGCATAACAAGAGCCATCTGAGTGTACCACGTGGACCACACATACCGCTCTGAATGGCCGGCTCATCCAGTGGGTCTTCGTCTCTTTCATGCTTCTTTGGTTCATTCCAAGGTTAAAGGGCTGTTCTCTCAACCCCATGTCTTGGGACTCAAACACTGAGAAAGGAAGGCAAGGAATAAACATTTCTTGAGTACCCAAAGGGGGCAAGGCATCTCATTCATATGCTGCTGTTCTCAGTTGCTCAGCTGTGTCCAACTCTTTGGGACCCCGTGGACTATAGCCCACCAGGCTCTGTCATGTAATTTTCCTGGCAAGAATACTGGAGCAGGTTGCCATTTTCTACTCCAGGAGATCTTCCCAACCCAGGGATTGAACCCATATCTCCTGTACCTCCTACATTGCAGGTTTCTTCATCACTGCACTACCTGGGAAGCCCCTTTCATTCATATTAAGATTAATTCTCCCAATATGACATCATCACCAAGCAGATACAGACTCAGCTCAGAGAGGTTCTGAGACCCGCCTGAGATGATGCAGGTAGTAACTGAGAGAGATGCTTTTAGACCACCAGTCTGAGATTCTGAAAGACACACTCACTCCACTTATCCTGGGATCCTCCTGTCAAGGTGGGTATGGAGGGCCCCAGGCAGTGACAGATTTTCTTTTCTTGGGCTCCAGAATCACTGCAGATGTTGACTGTAGCCAAGAAATTAAAAGACGATTGCTCCTTAGAAGGAAAGCTATGACAAGCCTAGACAGTGTATGAAAAGGCAGAGACACCACTTTGTCAACAGAGATTCGTATAGTCAAAGCTATGGTTTTTCCAGTAGTCACATATGGCTTTGAGAGTTGGACTATAAAGAAAGCTGAGCGCTGAAGACTTGAAGCTTTTGAACTGCGGTGTTGGAGAAGACTCTTGAGAGGCCCTTGGACTGCAAGGAGATCCAACCAGTCCATCCTAAAGGAAACCAACCCTGAATATTCATTGGAATGACTGATGCTAAAGCTGGACTTCCAATACTGTGGCCACGTGATGAGGCGAGCCGACTCGTTGGAAAAGCTCCTGATGCTGGGAAAGACTGAAGGCACAAGGAGAAGTGGGTGGCTGAGGATGAGATGGTTGGATGGCATCACCCACTCAATGGATGTGAATCTGAGCAAACGCTGGGAGACGGTAGAGGACAAAGGGGCCTGGCATGTTACAGTCCGTTGGGTAGAAAAGAATCCGACATGACTCCGTGACTGAGAACCAACAACTAGGCCACCCCGTAAATCTCAAACAGATGCCAGAGTATCTATACGCTGCGGTTCCCTGTAGCTGCTGTCACAGGGTACCACAAACTCAGTAGCTAAAAAGAACGCGAATTCACTGTCAGAGTTCTGAAGGTCGAAAGCCGGAAATGGATATCACTTGGCTGAAATCAAAGTGTCACAGCTGTTTCTTTCTGGAGGATCTGGGAGAGACTCTGTTCTCTTGGTTTTTTGTTTTGTTTTTCCTTTACTTTTTTAATATTTACTTATTTGGCTGAGTCAGGTCTTCGTTGTGGTGCTAGGGCTCAGTAGCTGCCGTGTGCAGTCTTAGTTGCCCCAAGGCATGTGGGATGTGGGATCTTAGTTCCCAAGCCAGGGATCAAACCCGCATCCCCTGAATTATAAGGCAGATTTTTAACCACTGGGCCACCAGGGAAGTGCTCTTTTGCCTTGCTCTTTCTAGTTTCTAGAGGCTTCCCACATTCAAGAGCCAGAATATCCAAATGCAATCTTAATTTGTACCCTCTAAAGATTCAGGAAAGCTTTAACTCTCACAGCCTTCTGCTTACAGGCAGTTCAGAGGAAAATCCAAGATGGCCCTGTTTCCCCCATCCAGGGCCTATGGCAGGGCAGAGGTACGGGAACACCCAGGAACAGAGAGGCAGGAACAAAGTTTCAGCTAAAAGAGGAAGCAGAAGCAGAAGTAACCTTCACATCTGACCCACAGGAATCCCTGCAAGTCCACGGCACTGTTCTTCCCTCTCTAAGCGGGACCTGCCCTTACCGGAAGACCCAGAAGACACAGGTGTCCTGTCTAGGGATACGGAGCAAGGGGAACCTCAGTAATGGCCAGGCTGCCGCCCTTGCTCCAGATTACCTTCCCCAGTGTGAAGAGAGTCATCATAGGTGAAGAACTTCTGTATCCAGAGATGCAAGAATGGGAGAGACCTTGCTGGGAAAAGACCATGCATCTCGGTGCCAGCCACGAGGTGGGGAGAAGCTGAATCCCAAAAAAGAAAATGGTGGTGGAGGACTCGAGGGGGAGAAGTCCGCAGGCTGCACCCACAGGTGAGTGGAGAAGAGGAAAGACTGTCCAGTCCAGGGCAAGATCCAGGACTGGCAAGGCCTACCAGAAGTTGGTGCAAATAGCACAGAAGGCAGACGAAGTCATTCCATTCGTCCAGAGGAGCCAGGACCAGAAATCTGACTCCTGGCCAGGGGCTCTCCAGCAGAGCCGGGCAGACTCTGTTCCTGCCCTCCCTGGCCCTCCCTGCCACCCGCAGAGAGTGAAGAGTAGAGGAGGAGACAGGCCTTGGCCCAGAGAAAGGAGGCCTCCTGTGGGGGAGCCCAGGGTCTAGTGGAGGCGGTTAGATCTCAGCATCCTCAATTCCCCCTTTGGCAAGTTTCTCCCTAAAGGTCCCCAACTCCTCCTCGTTCTTCTGGATCTCCTCCATCCCTACATCTCTCTCCAAGCCCACCTTGAAGTTTAAGACCAACAGGGAAGGGAATTCCCTCGTGGTCCAGTAGTCAGGGGGCTTCCCAGGTGGCGCTAGTGGTAAAGAACAGTAAGATACGCAGGTTAGACCCCTGGGTCAGGAGGATCCCCTGGAGGAGGGCATGGCAAGCCACTCCAGTATTCTTGCTTGGAGAATCCCCATGGACAGAGGAGCGTGCTGGCCACAGCCCATTGGACATGACTGAAGAGCTGGATATGACTGAAGCAATTAGCAGGCACGCCAGTTGTTAGAACTCCTTGATTTCACTGCTGAGGCCCCGGATTTCAATCCCTGATCTCAGAACTAAGATCTGGCAAGCCATGCAGGAAAAAAAAAATACTAACAGTGAAGATACAGACCATAATCTGGGAATGCAGGTACTGGTGACAGCAGAATCCTCAGGTCCCCAGGGCTCTCTGAGGGGGGGAATTCAGGCACTTGGTCGGATATAGCCAATGGCATGGTTTTGCACAAGCAGCTCTTCAAATCACACCCCTGTGTGGCTTCCCACTTAAGAGGACCCTCCTGAAGAGTAGAGGAGGTTGGGGAAAGGCAGGAGGATGGAAAAAATGAAGAGAAAGGAAACCAAAGATTGAGATAGAGAACAGATCTGACAGGGGTGTGAGGTTTCGTGAGCAAAATGGAAATAACGCAAAGACCCTGAGTGAAAAAATAGCCTGGAGAAACAAGGCTATGACCAACGTGCTCCTGGGACTCAAAGAGAGGAAAGCTCCACCGTTGCTGACATCCCCAAGTCTGTCTGCCCAGGAGAGCCACGATAAAGGGGAAACAGGGATCAGCCTTTAATCCCAAGTGCCCTGAGCTGGGCGAGCAGACACTCAGGTGCTCCAGGACCAAGGGCAGACACAGCCAGTGGTGGGAGGGGAGGGTACAGATGGTAGAAGGGGTTGGGGGCCTGGCAGGAAGGTCAAGTGACCATGAGCTCCCAGCACACAATCCAATAGGGCACAGGCACAGGTTCAAGTCTCTCGTGAGCAATTCTGAACAAGCCCAAAGCAAACTCTTTTGGCTGTAAAACCAGACGTCAGTTGACGCGAAGCTGGTTATAGTCGTTACCCACCCATTGAAACAGTGGATAGTCTGGGGGCAGGAACATTGTGCTTGGTGGTGAGCAATGCCCCCAGCCCCATGAATTTGTCGTATGGGGCTGGTTTCTTCCCCAAATCTGAAAAATTCTGAGCATTATCTGACCTCCCCACCCCCCAAGAGTTTCAGAGGACATCATGCACACCTATACTCAGTTCTGGTTTCCCTTCTCTATAAACTGAAGACATCTGTGTAGGAAGCGATGTGGGGGAGGCGTGGGGACATGCAGCTGTGAACAGGGGGCAAGGTGGGCATTTCTGTGTACAGATGTGTGAATATGGGAAGCGGATCCCTGTGAAACCCAACACCTGGTAATAGCGGCAAGCAAAGAGGATTCAATTCAGAAAAGAGAGACACCACGAGAGGCTGGGGCACTGGGGGCATCTCCGAAGAGAGCAGGTCTTCTGACAGAGCCTGCCCCGCACCCAGCACCCAGCACAGGAAAGGGGGAGGGGCGGTAGTGAGACTGCCTGAGTGAAAAACAGCTACAATAGAGCTTCAGCTGCATCAAAGGTCAGCCTGCCACTAACCCAGGACGACTCCGAGAAGCCCTGGAGGTGCTAAGAAGAGACACCAGTGCCCAGCTGGGAAGGTGCCAGCTCCCCTCCCCCCCGCCCCACCCCAGGCCCACAGTCAGCAGCTGGGGTGCAGGAAGAGCTCCCCCCGCGGCAGGAGTCATGGCCTGGCCACTTCCCTGCTGGCTGTGGGTTCTGGGGACCCTGGCGGGGCTCTCAGCAACCCCAGGTCCCAAGAGCTGTCCGGAGAAGCACTACTGGGCTCAGGGAGGATGGTGTTGTCAGACATGTGAACCAGGTAAGAGGGTGCCTTGCCAGGGGCCAGCTGCTTGGGGAGAGACAGGACCAGGCCTGGGACTAGAGGGAAGCGCGGAGGAAGGCTGCAGAGGCCAGGAGGCAGCCCCTTGGAGAGGGCGGGGCGTGGCTTTCCTGGGCCTTGAGCCTGGTACTCTGCTCACAGGGACGTTCCTGGTGAAGGACTGCAAGCAGCACGGAAAGGCAGCTCAATGCGACCCGTGCACACCGGGGGTCTCCTTCACGCCGGACCACCACAGCCGGCCCCACTGTGAGAGCTGCCGGCATTGCCACTCGGGTGAGGTGGGCCAGCGTTTGGGGGGGCAAGGCGGAGAGCTGGGTGTGGAGAAGCAAGAGGGTTGGGGCGGGGGGAGTCCGAGCCTCTGCGGCTCCGGTGGAGCCGTGGTGGGGACTGGGGTGCCCTGGGCAAGGCGTGTTGATGTGCAGGGAGTGCTGCGATGAGGTGGTTCAGGGCGGCGGTGAGCAGTTCGACGGACTGAGGAGGAGGGGTCTGTGGCTACCTTCAAGACAATGCGAAACAGGAAGTGGCTCTGGGGCCCTAGGTTTCAGATGAGCAACCCACCCCCCATTCCTACTCCTCCCACTGACGGACTGGTGGTGTTCTCAGAGGGCACATTAGTTCTGGAACTTGGAATGCATCTTGCTAAGGGTATAATAATACCAGCCAGTGGGCCACGACCTTTTTTTTTTTTTCCTCCAAAAGCCAATTTAGGAAAGAGAATGTGTATGTGGCTTGAGTTTTATTTTGTGATTTCATCTTTTTTACAATTAAGAAATGAAACAGCAGCTGCGTTATGAACACTTGCATGCTTTCTCCATTTTAGCTAGAATGTTTGAAATGACGTATGTGCCCGTATACATACATCAGTAGATTGAAAGTGGTTCCTTTGAACAGATATCCTCTAGCAGGACACGCTTGAGGGCTATTTAACTCAAGTACACTATTACTTGTCTGTAAATGGATTGAGTCAGATTAGCTTTTTCAATACTGCATTTATTCTTTAAAATAAATACGAGGTTTTGCCACTGCAAATCAGTCAAGTGGCAACATCTGTAAAACACAAGAGGTATTCCTCAATCTGCTTACAAATAGGACTCACATGGATGTGTCTCTCTTCTTGGCCAAAACCCCCAGCAATATTGGGTTTTTGGTTTTTTTAGCCAAAGCCCCCCCAGTTCACTCTGCAGGCCCCATTGGAAGGCCCCTTCCTGGTACTGAGCCAGTCCACCCCCTTCACTACTCTCCAGCCCAGTGCAACCCATGATTCTCCTCTGTGAGGTTCAGCCCACAGAGCCCCAAAGCACCCAGGCAAGACTGGCTGCAGGACTCCAGGACACTGGAGAGAAAGCAACTGGGTTTGGTCCTCTTGAACCTCAGTATTTCCATCTGTAAGATGGACGAGTGCCTGCAATCAGCGTGGGATTTTGTGCACAGGTTATACATGACGAAGAGAACTCCCAGCCTCCTGAAGGCTGCACTGAAAACAGTGGCACTTCACTCACTTTTGACCAATCCCAGCCCCCTTTCTTTAACCCTTCCCATCTCTTTTGGCAGGTACCCTCCTGGATCTCCTTCACCTTTCCTACCCTTTCCCGTGTCTACCACCACCGCCCCCCTTCCCTTGCAGATCCTTGTCCTGGCTGGCTCACAACTCCTAGTAAGCCACAAGGAAAGCAAGTTCTCATAGCGGCTATAACTCAGAATTCAGAAAGGAGATGCCCCAGGGGCAAAAAGATGAGAAGGAATAAGGATAAGAAGAAATTCACATCCTTTTCTGACCAAAGGCATATGCTAAGGAAATTGTTAGGGTTGATGGTAGTCTTCAGCATCCTCAGACGTCCCTTTCTGTAGCCCTTTCTCGCCTGTGAGGGCTACTTTCCCTGGGTTCCCACGAGTGCACTGCCCTTAGCAATGCCCTCCAGAGACTCCCACCCAGGCCTGGCCCACATCTGGGTGCCATCTTCCCCACGCTTCTCTCCTTACCCCCAACCACCTGGGAGCCCAGCCCACGCAGTGCCCTTCCTACCCTCCTGCCCCAGGATCACTGACTGGCAGCCACTCAACACCTGACCTCTACACTTGACTACAATCTCTATTTTAAAGGCAAAGGATGTCAGTAGAGGTAAAAAACGTATCTGAGACCACAGCAGTTCCCAATTGCGAACAGCTATAAACTACCCAAATGCCCATTAACAGTAGGTAGGTCATAGTGTAGTCACACCACGGAAAACTACATGAATGAATGAATGATTTGCAGTCACACTCAACACTATAGATCAGTCTCACCAAGAGCTGAGTAAAAGCAGGCACAGAAGAGCACACGCACAGGGCTCCTTCCATGTACAGGGTTCAGAAACTGGTAAAACCAACTCGTGGTGTTAAGAGGTCAGGAAGTCAGTGGCTATTCTTGGTGGGAAGGATGTTAGCAACTAGAAAGGAACGAGACTGGTCATCTTGTGTCTTAATCTGGTGCTAGTTACACTGGTGAGTCCGATTTGTCCCAGTTCTCATATGAGATGTTTGTGACCTGTATACTTCTTGGTAAGTAGACTTCAGTAAGGAGTTACAAAAGCATCGGTGAGTGAGAGGGAAAATCATGCAAGCTGTTTCGACTTCTGAACCATGAAGTTTCTAGAAGGTTCGAGGTGTTCTTGAATAACAATAACCTTATTGGCAAAGACACTGGCTGATGGTGGGGGAGGGGCAGGCCTGGGTAGAGTGGGGCAGGGAGACAGGAATGGGAAGGGTAGCACGTCCCTAGAGGTGGGCCTGGGATGAGGCTGGAGCAGGGATTAAGCCAGTGGACCCTGTGTGTCCCCTCCCCCTCCTCTGTCACCAGGTCTTCTTATTCGAAACTGCACCCTCACGGCTAACTCAGAGTGTGCCTGCCCCAAGGGCCAGCGATGCAGGGACCAGGACTGTATGGAGTGTGATGGTCCAGCCCAGGCCCCAGGCCCGCACCCACAACCCTCCCACTTACCTTATGCTGAAGGTAAATTCCAAGAAACCCTTGGTCTGATCCCACTCCAACCAGCAACTCCTCTCCTATACTCAGCCCCACATAAGCTGCCTCCTGTCACCCTGCCTCCACCTTCCCATCTCTCCCAGGGCCTCTCAGGCCTTCAGCCTTGCCCTGTGCCCTCCGGGGCCTGTGGCTGCTACCCAACTCGTCTGCTTTTCCAGAGATACCAGAGGCCAGGACAGATCAGCACACTCAGACTCTGGCCAACTCCAGGTGGCTGCCCGTCCCGACCCTCTCAACCCACTTGTCAGGTAAGTCTTCTCCCCACCCCCCACCCCAAGAGAGAGAGGAGAATGCATGCTGGAGGGTTCAGAAGGGAAAGGGAAAGTTGCTAAGTCCCGTCCAACTCTTTGCGGCCCCATGGACTGTAGCCCGCCAGACTACTCTGTCCACGGAATTCTCCAGGCAAGAATACTGCAATGGGGAGCCGTTCCCTTCTCCAGGGGTTCTTCCCAACCCAGGGATTGATCCCAGGTCTCCCACATTGCAGACAGATTCTTTATCGTCTGAGCCCCCAGGAAAGCCCTCAGAAGGAAAGCCAGCCACAAAGCTCCCAGGAGCAGGGGTAAGAAAAGGAAGAAAGGATTTCCCTGGAAGTTGAGTGGTAAAGAATCCTCGCTTCCAATACGGGGAACTCGGGCTCAATCCCTGGTGGGGGAACTAAGATCCCACATGCCATGGGGCAACAAAGACCCGACATAGCCAAAAATAAATAAAACAAAGAAACAGAAGCAGAGTCCAGAGACTAGGAAAGGACATGGTCCAATGGTGGGGGTAGGGGAAGAAGGCGGAGAAGGGGAGAGAAGGGGGAAGGAGGGCTGGGCTGAGGGGAATCAAGGGCTAGGCCCTCCTCCAAGCCCCCTTGTGACCCCTGCCCACCCCATCACAGCCCAAAGGTCCCTGTGCAGCATGAACTGCATCCGCATCTTTGTGCTCCTCTCTGGGATGGTTCTTGCTTTCACCATAGTCGGAGCCCGGTTCCTCCATCAACAAAGAAAATTAAGTAAGAGACAAAATACAGGTCCTGCACCCCTCCCTGCCCCCCCATCTCAGCTTTGCCACCCAATCTGGAACCTCTGGACCTCTCCAGCCCCCTCTTTACCAGCCTGTTGTCTCTCTTCCCCTCTGTTATGCTAGGGCCCTCCTGACAGCCAGCCTTCACTCACCCCTTCTCCCTTCACCCCTCCTCTACCACGGGCCAACAACTCCTCTGATTCTCCTCTGCAGACACAGAAGAAAGTCCAGTGGCACCCACAGAGCCTTGTCCTTACACCTGTCCCAGTGAGGAAGAGAGCAGTGCCATCCCCATTCAGGAGGATTACCGAAAACCAGAGCCTACCTCCTACTTCTGAGCCAGTGCTCCTCAGAGAAGACCATCGCTGCAATCAAGTCCTAGCCTCCACTTCACCCCACCGACCATCCAAGGAGATCGCAAGAGGGCACCTCCAATTTCAGCACCACCCTCACATTGCCACCCTTTCCTGTGTGCAAACTTAAGAAGCTATTGCTGCTCAGTCGCTAAGTGCCGGGAGCCGTCAGGATGCCCCCTTGCTCAGATGACAATCGAGACTAAGAAAGTATTTGCAAAGCTGACTTTCTTTATTGGAGCATCCTGGGCTAGCCTCACCCTGGTATTTTTCTTGGAAGTTCTGTCCATGCTCGGAACATTGGCTTATCTCAGTAGGTCAGTCACAGTTGGAAAGAATTTGTCCTGAGATAATCCCCCCAGACCTTATGGACCAGAGGATCTGGGAAGGTGGATCACCTTCCCCGGGGGCTATGGAGGAATGAAAGGGACATTTAAATGGATTACTACTCATTACTGGGGAGTTTACCAAGAGTTCTCTGGGGGTCATGGCAAGGCCACCACCAGAAAGGCTCGTACTTGGGTCACCTTTCCACCTTCCACTCCCCTGACCACTCCACAGAGGAGGCTCGCTTCCTTGAAGAAATCAGGCTTGACAGAGACTTAGGAATGCTCATAATTGTGGCCAGCATAGTGGGAGATATTGATTGCTTTAGGAAAATGTAGACATAGGAATTCATTTTAGTAGTTATAAGGTTAACAGGGTTTTATTGCTAAAGCGGTGCTGCTAAACTGTCTCTTAGTTCTTTTTCCTCTCTCTAAACTGTCTCTTTGTCCTCTTTCCTCTTTTCTCCTAAGAACTGGAGTAGGTTACTAGAATAAAGAGTCTCAAGCTTAAGCCCTTCCCTCTAGCTTCTACATAGTTGTACCTGATAAGAGAAATGTAACCTTTCTACTTAGGTTGATGTACTTATCATGATTGACTGAAGTATACTGAAGACATTCAAATGGTAATCATACTATTGTTAAATCTAATTACATAGAATTCTGACTTCTGCAAAGGGAATGTTTCATGATAGTTTGGGGAATAAACTCAATGATAAGGTTGCTATGGGAGGTAGAAAACAAAAAATTGTATAGAATGATAGGTGATGTAATGATGTAATGGGGATGTCTTTTGGCTATAAAAACTGTAAACCAACAACAATAAACGAGAGACTTCTCCACCGCCTTTTGGAGAGACTTCTCCATCACCTCACAAAACTAACAGCAATAAAGAGAGACTGCTCCATCACCACACATCGACTCTGCTCAGTTCTTCTTCCGCCGACGCCACCCATCCCTCAAGACCCCCGGACCCTGCCGAGGCTGGACCCCGGCAGCTAAGTGATGTCCGATTCTTTGTGACCCCACGGACTGCAGCACGCCAGGCTCTCCTGTCCTTCACTGTCTTCTGGAGTTTGCTCAATTCATGTCCATTGAGTCGGTGATGCTATCTAACCATCTTATCCTCTGTCACTCCCTTCTCCTATCCTCAATCTTTCCCAGCATCAGGATCTTTTCCAGTGAGTCGGTTCTTCACATCAAGGGGCCAAAGCATTAGACCTTCAGCATCAGTCCTGCCAATGAATATTCAGGGTTGATTTCCTTTAGGACTGACTGGTTTGATCTCCTTGCTGTACAAAGGACTCTCGAGAGTCTTCTCTAGCACCACAATTCAAAAGCATCAATTCTTCAGTACTCAACCTTCTTTATAGTCCAACTCTCAAAACTGTACATGACTATTGGAAAAACCATAGCTCTGACTACACAGAATTTTGTTGACAAAGTTATGTCAACAGCTTTTTAATACGATGTCTAGATTTGTCACTGTTTGCTGTTGTCCCTAGTGGCTCAGATGGTAAAGAGTCTGCCTGCAATGTGAGAGACCCGGGTTTGATTGCTGGGTCAGGAAGATCCCCTGGAGAAGGGAATGGCAACCCACTCCAGTATTCTTGCCTGGAGAAGTCCATGGACAGAGGAGCCTGGTGAGCTACAGTCCATGGAGTCACAAACAGTGGGACACAACAGAGTGACTAACACTTTCACAATTTCACTCTCACTTTCCTTCCAAGAAGCAAGCATCTTTTAATTTCATGGCTGCAGTCACCATTTACAAAGATTTTGGAGCCCAAGAAAATAAAATCTGCTACTGTTTCCATTTTTTCCCCATCTATTTGCCATGAAGTGATAGGACCAGATGCCATGATCTTTGTTTTTTGAATGTTGAGTTTTAAGCCAGCTTTTTCACTTTCCTTTGTTACCTTCATCAAGAAGCTCTTTAGTTCCTCTTCACTTTCTGCCATTAGGGTGTTATCACGTGCATATCTGAGGTTATTGATATTTCTCCCTGCAGTCTTGATTCCAGCTTGTGATTCATCCAGCCTGGCACTTCACATGATGTACTCTGCATTGAAGTTAAATAAGCAGGGTGACAATATACAGTCTTGATGTACTCCTTTCCCAACTTTGAACCAGCCCATTGTTCTATGTTCGGTTCTAACTGCTACTGTTGTCTAACTTCCTGACCTGCATACAGATTTCTCAGGAGACAGGTAAGGCAATCTGGCATTCCCATCTCTTTAAGAATTTTCCACAGTTTATTGTGATCCACACAGTCAAAGGCTTTAGCGTAGTCAATGAAGCAGAAGTAGATGCTTTTCTGGAATTCCCTTGCTTTTTTCTATGATCCAACAGATGTTGGCAATTTGTTCTCTGGTTCCTCTGCCTTTTCTAAATCCAGCTTATACATCTGGAAGTTCTTGTTTCACGTGCTGAAACCTCGCTTGAAGGATTTTGAGCTTTACCTTGCTAGCATGTGAAATGAGTACAATTGTACAGTAGTGTGAACATTCTTTGGCATTGCCTTTTTTTGAGACTGGAGTTAAACTGACCTTTTCTAGTCCTGTGGCCATTGCTAAGATTTTCAAATCTTCTGGCATATTGAGTTCAGCCCTTTAACAGCACCATCTTTTTAGGATTTTAAACAGCTCAGAGGGAATTCCATCACCTCCACCCTAGTTTTTGCTCATACTAATGCTTACTAAGGCCCACTTGACTTCACACTCCAGGATGTCTGGCTCTAGGTGAGTGACCACTTCATTGTGGTTATCCAGGTCCTTAAGACCTTTTATGTACAGTTCTTTTGTGTAGTCTTGCTACCTCTTCTTAATCTCTTCTGCTTCTGTTTGTTAGGTCCTTGCCATTTCTGTCCTTTATTGTGCCCATCTTTGCATGAAATATTCCCTTGTTATCTGCTATTTGCTTGAACAGATCTCTAGTCTTTCCCATTCTATAGTTTTCCTCTGTTTCTTCGCATTTTTTCACTTAAGGCTTTCTTGTCTCTCCTTGCTATTCTCTGGAACTCTGCATTCAAGAGGGATGAGTCATGTGAATCTATCCTGTGTGCCTTTTCCAGACAGGGTGGGTCAGCTGCAGCCCTGAGCTGCAACATGGCTGGGGCTTCAGGCAGAAAGCATTCCGCCTTCGTAAGGCCCAGATGTTGTACCTTTGTTCCAGAAACCTGGCGAAATAAAGCTACAAAACACAGCATGTGTAAATCTCCGGCTCTGAACTGTCTCCCAACACAGGCCACGCCCACTCCCGCCCAGACCCACCCACCCTGCGATCTGAAGGCGGAGCTTTCTTCGGCGCAGACGCGCTGGGGCCCCGGGGGCTGGTGGCCGGGCTGGCAGGTGGGGCACCGACGGGAAGTGGGGGAAGGTCCCAGCTGCTGGGGAGTCTTCTCTGTCATCAGCCCCTACCTTCCTCCAACCTGCCTCCGTTCCTGTACTCTCTCTCCACTTTCTTGGGGCTGATCGGAAGCGAAAGGGCCAAGGGGCACACGCAGGAGAGTCAGGTCCTGAAATCACCAGGGGATTTCTTTTGCGGGAGAGAAGGTGAAAAGGAAGGAGGACAGTGACCCGACTCTGGCTTCAGCACCAATGGCTTCAGCCAGAGACCCAGGCAGCCGCGATTACACTTTCTCAAAGTGAAAGCGAGAGCCAAGTAGGCGGAGAGAGCTGACGGGGCCAAGGTGGCCGACCAGGCAGCGGCGTTTGGAGCCCCTTCTCCAGCCGATCCCTGAGCAGCGCGGGCGGGGGGGACTGAAGAAGGGCGGCGGGGGAGGAAGACCCGAGAGCAGCCCCCATGGGCGCCGAGGGGTGGTGCCTACTGCTCTGCGTGGCTTTCTCCCGGGCGGCAAACGTTGGTGAGTCGGGTGGACTGGCTGGTACGGTGCGTTGGGCTCAAGAAGCATCAGGTGGTCACCCTCCCTGAGGTCCCAGAGAGAGTAAGGGGCCGGGAATGGCCTCCAAGCGCCCTCTAAGGCCAACAGGTGGAAGGTTCGGCGGCTGGTAACGGAGGGAACCAATTTTACTGGGGAGGGAAGCTAAGAACTCCGTGCAAAGGGCCAAACCAAGGAACGAGGGGCCTTCTCGGTAATGCCGCAAAACCAGCAGACCCTGGGGACTAACTGGGAAGTTGAGAGGCTGCCAACGTCCAACAGCCAGGCTCGTCTCCTCTCCCAATGCAGCTTTGCTCATTCATTTTCTTTTGCTGAGAATTCCTTTGACGGAAGCGAGAGCTTTTCATGGAGTGTTGGAAATAAGAGTTTCATAAATCCCTCTGGAGCAAGGGAAATCCAGGACTTGAAAGAATTGACTCCAAGAAGTGCGTACCTGGAGAGGCAGGTGCTGCTCAGAAGGCTGGTTCAGGGTAAAACAGGAGAGGAGCTAGGGACCAGGAAGATTAACCCTTGATGACTTGGCAGTTTCGGGCAGGGAGTAAGTATTGGAGTAACTTTCTGGGCAAGAGGGTGCTCACACCAGCCTGTTCCCTGCAGCAGAAAGGCAATGGCAGGCGGTGGATGTGGTCCTGGACTGCTTCCTGATGGGAGAAGGTGGGCACCATGGAGGGTTCGCCAGCATTGAGAACATGGTGAAGGCCTTGCTGGTGCTGAAGCAGGTACCAGTGCCAGATGATGGCTCCCTGGAAGGCCTCACGAATTTCCAAGTGGATACACTGACCAAGGATGACCAACTCATTACTTTCGAGGCCTCAGGTACAAGCCCTCCACCCTGTGCCCCAGTCCTTCTGGGCTCCCTCCAGTTCCTGAGTCTGGTTCCCAAGTAGACCCGCCCACACTGGCTTCCCATCAGCCCAGATATTCCCTACCCAACTCCATTTCTGTGCTGCCCTCTTCCCTCCACAGTGAACCTGGTACAGATTCCCCAGGCCGAGGCCCTGCTCCACGCCGACTGCAGCGGGAAGGAGGTGACCTGTGAGATCTCCCGCTATTTCCTCCAGGCCAGGCCAGAGGCCACCATGGAGATGGCAGCCTGGTTTGTCACTAATGTGCAGGTATCTGGAGGGGGACCCAGTGTCTCCATGGTGATGAAGACTCTTGAGGATGCGGAGAATGAGGCTGTCTTGCATCCCACGTTGAAACTGCCCCTGAGCCCCCAGGGGACTGTGCAGACTGCAGGTGAGAAAATAAAAAGCAGCAGAGTTTTTATTTTTTTTAAAGGGTCCAGAGATGGGGGAATAGTAGGAGAAGGGAGGGGACAAGACCACCTCCTTGCGCATTGGTCATCTCAAGGGGTCCCCTAGGCTTTAGTCTGTTCTTCCCAAAGACCCCAAAAGGGGATGATTTTCACCTGGTTGGGTGACCTGAGGGCATAAGATATGTGATGCTCTATTCACATGCGCTGTCCACAGCTGCATTAGTGAGCCAAGTACCAGCTTCTTCCAGGGCACAGCTAGCCTGATCTGGTGCTTCAAAATGAGAGTGAAACACAGGCCCACAGGATTTGTTCACTCTCTCTTTTAATTTATTTATTTGGCTGTGCCAGGTCTTAGTTGCAGCATGTAGGATCTAGTTCCCCAACCACGGATTAAACCCAGGCCCCCTGCATGGGGAGTGTGGAGTCTTACCCACTGGACCACCAGGGAAGTCTGCCTGGATGTTTCTGAGTCCCGGCTGCTGTCTTGTGTATGTCCCACCACTTGGATTTGTCTCTTTTTTCCTCATTAGACTTCAGTTCAGCACATTTGGCTCAGATTTCACCACCATGTGTTTTTTTAAACTCTGACTTCTTTAGTCTTCTCAGCAGCTTTGCCCTAAGCACACGAGCATGGCAACACTGAGTGGCTTGTCCTAGGTCACAGAGCCAGTCAGTGGAAGAATCAGGCTTCCAAAAGCTTTGCCAGCTGCTCCAGGAGTTCCTTCCTACCTGAGGGTCCACGGTAACCCATACTTTTGCATGTGTAATTTGTCTGGTCCATAACTTTCATCAGATTGTGCAGGGGGTAAGTGACTTCAAAATGGTGAAGAGCACCAGGTGTGCACGCTGTCTCTCAACACGCCCCGGGCATGCCGCAGCTCAGGGGTCAGGTGGCCTCAAGGAGGGAGCAGCCCACAATCACCCCTCTATCTCCCTGGTGGCTCAGATGGTAAAAAAATCCACCTGCAATGCAGGAGACCAGGGTTTGATCCCTGGGTCAGGAAGATCTCCCAGAGAAGGGAATGGCAACCCATTCCAGTACTCTTGTTTGGAGAATCCCATGGACAGAGGAGTCTGGCAGGCTTATAGTCCATGGGTCGCAAAGAGTTGGGCACGACTGAGTGACTAACACTCTTCACTTCCTCCCACAGTGGAGTTCCAGGTGACCACACAGACGCCATCCCTGAGTCTCCTGCTGGGGTCCACAGCCGCCCTGCACTGTGGCTACTCCGTGGCACCTGGCTTAGATGTCACCAGCGTCGAGTGGCGGCTGCAATATAAGGGCAGTGGCCAGCTGGTGTACCACTGGACTCTGGGGCAGGGGCAGGCCAAGCGGGGGGGTGCCACCCTGGAGCCCGAGCAGCTGCTCACAGCTGGAGATGCCTCCCTCACGCTACCCAGCCTCACGCTACAGGATGAGGGGACCTACATCTGCCAGATCACCACCTCCCTGTTCCGAGCTCAACAGGTCATCCAGCTCTACATCCAAGGTGAGGCTAGGGTCAGTGACCCTGCAAAGAGGGAAAAGAATATGCCTATGAGAGTGTTTTCCAGAATGGGATCAAACACAAGGGCACTTTGCTGAGAGGCAGACTGCATTCCCACAACCTGAGTGCCTTCTCCATCCTAGAAGCACTGATGGCATCAGATTGAGTTTCCCATCAGGCTCTAGGATAATTCCTCTGAGAAGTGTCCCGGCCCAAGACCCTGCTGCCCTGCCCCAGCTGGCTGTCTCTGGTCACCCCAGTCCTTCTGGACTACGTCCTAAGGAGGAATAGCAAACCAAGGAGGGGCTGTGGGAGCGGTCCTGACTGGGAGGATTGCTTCTTTTTGTTTTTATTTATTTATTTAATTTTGTTTCTTTTTCTTTATTATGTATGGCTGTGCTGGGTCCCTGGGCTTTCCTCTAGTTGCCCTCCACAGGTCTCTCTTTGTGGTGGCTTCTCTCGTTGCAGAGCACAGGCTCCAGGGCATGCGAGCCTCCGTAGTTGCAGCTTGTGGGCCAGTAGTTGTGGTTCCCAGCCTCTAGAGCACAAGCTCAGTAGTTGTGGCTCATGGGCTTAGTTGCTCTGTGGCACGGGGGATTTCTCCAGACTAGGGATCGAACCCATGTCTCCTGCATTGGCAGGTGGATTCTTTACCACTGACCCACCAAGGGAGGCCCCCCTGCCCCCCCGGGATGACTGTTTCAAAGCTTCCCTAGTAGCTCAGCTGGTAAAGAATCCATCTTCAACACAAGAGGCCCCGGTTTGATTCCTTTGTCAGGAAGATCTGCTGAAGAAGGGATAGGCTACCCATTCCAGTATTCTGGCCTGGAGAATTCCATGGACTGTATAGTCCATGAGGTCGCAGAGTCAGGCATGACTGAGCGACTTTCTTATATTACCTTACATGAGCGTTTAAATTCACTGACTGATAGTGATGCTAAGAAGCAAGCCAACCTCTAGTTGGTTTTGCTGTTGTTTTTCAGTGACATGTGGGAATCATGCCTCCTTATGTCCTGCCTCCAGGGTGTACCCCGCACCTCACTGAGTAGAAAGCTTCCACCCCCACAACCTGTCCTCATGCTCAGCAGGAGGAGAAGGCTCCAGGCTCCTCTGCTGTCCCAGTGATCCCTGTGGGATTTGAGCACTCCTCCTTTCTTCCAGCTTCCCCCAAAGTACAACTGAGCTTGCTGAACGCAGCCCCACCAGCCACCCTCATCTGCAGTGTCACTGGCTACTACCCCCTGGATGTGTCTGTGACCTGGACCCGGGAGGAGCAGGGTGGTATCCTGGCCCCCGTCTCTGGCGCCTCCCTCTCCAGCCTCCGGCAGAGCCCAGCTGGCACCTACAGCATCTCTTCCTTCCTAACGGCGGAGCCTGGCTCTGCGGGTGCCACTTACACCTGCCAGGTCACCCACGTCTCCCTGGAGGAGCCCCTGGGGGCCCATGCCTGGGTTGCCCCACCAGGTATGGGAGTGGCCTCCTTTCCCCACCACCACACCTGGGCTCAGGGCTCCTGCCCTCTGGCCTAGTTCTGCTTCCCACAGCCTCAGCTGCTGCTTTCCCAAGGTGGGGGCCTCCAGAGGTCCAACCACATGTTCCCCGAATCTTTTATTATTCCATGGGTCCTGCAATACCAGGCACTGCTGAGAGCTGGAGACCGGGGCTGAGCGGTTCCTCCTCCTGCCCTCCAGGAGCTGGAGGGACAGACTAGGCCATCAGGGCAGATGATCCCCCCGGGAGGTAGGGGGAGGCCTGCGAGGCTCAGAGGGCCAGGAACACCAGGACAGAAGGAACCCACGTGTGACAGCCTCATTATAGAACAGCCTAAAAGAACCAGGGGGCCTGCATGGCTAGGGCCAAGGGTGTGGGGGGAAGGGGGCTGTGGCCACAAAGTTTGAGAGGTGCTTGTATTTATTCAGGATTGAGGCAGCACTGCACTGAGCACTCAGACGCAGGCCAGCACACATTCTCACACCTCCCATTTTAGAGATGAGTAACGGACTACAGTCCAGTTCAGTTTAGTTCAGTCACTCAGTCATGTCCGACTCTTTGCGACCCCATGAATCGCAGCACACCAGGCCTCCCTGTCCATCACCAACTCCCGGAGTCTACCCCAACTCATGTCCATTGAGTCGGTGATGCCATCCAGCCATCTCATCCTCTGTCGTCGCCTTCTCCTCCTGCCCCCAATCCTTCCCAGCATCAGAGTCTTTTCCAATGAGTCAACTCTTCACATGAGGTGCCAAAGTACTGGAGTTTCAGCTTTAACATCAGTCCTTCCAATGAACACCCAGGACTGATCTCCTATAGGATGGACTGGTTGGATCTCCTTGCAGTCCAAGGGACTCTCAAGAGTCTTCTCCAACACTACAATTCAAAAGCATCAATTCTTCGGTGCTCAGCCTTCTTCACTGTCCAACTCTCACATCCATACATGACTACTGGAAAAACCATAGCCTTGACTAGACAGACCTTTGTTGGCAAAGTAATGCCTCTGCTTTTCAATATGCTGTCTAGGTTGGTCAGGGTCACAAAGAGTCAGACACAACTAAAGCAACATAGCGCACACACACAATGGGCACTTACAGATGTCCAGTCAAGGTTGTCTGCCTAGGAAATGGTAAAACCAAAAAGGTGAACAACAGGTCACCTGATTTCTCTACAGTTTTAACCCTCCCTGCTGCAATTAGTGGGCAAATAACAACAGGCCTCCAGCTGGAACTTTATCCTGAGGCCACAGAATGTCATTGAAAGGTGTTTTTTTTTAAATGTTTGGGGGATATTGAAAAGTTTATTTTTGAACATTAATACTTTTATTTTTTAACTGGAGGAAAATTGCTTTACAATGTTGCATGGAAAGGTCTTATGCCATGGAAATACATTACTTGGTGGTTTGCGAGAACATAAACTTCCCTGAAGCTTATGGGATTTTGCCTCAGGAGATTTAGTCTCAGCTTACATCACTCCCCAGTTATTTACAAAATTACAGTTTATCTGTCAACAACTTTGTTCAGTCGACTCTTTTGCAACCCCATGGAGTGCAGCACACCAGGCTTCCCTGTCCATCAGCAACTCTTGGAGCTTGTTCAAACTCAGTGACCATCAAGTCGGTGATGGCATCCAACCACCTCATCCTCTGTCACCCCCTTCTCCTCCCACGCTCAATCTTTCCCAGCATCAGGGTCAACTGCTAACCTAAACTAAATCTCTCTTGCAAGACAGTTTGAAAAACTGTTGTAATGAGGCGGGAAGAGGTAGAGGATTCCGTGTGGAGTAACAGGTGAACATCCACCCGCAGCAGGTCCCAGCGCCCCATATGCCTGGACCCTGGGTGAGGGCAGGAGAGCAGCTGATAGGAGTTCCTCGGCCAGAGACACTCACTCACTCACTCACACACACACACACACCCCGCGCTCTGTCCTTCCTGTATGCACACGCTGCGGGTGAGGGTTCAGGATGATTCTTGCTACTGATTTCCCACCACACCTCTGTCAGCTGCAGAGCAGAAGTCAGCCCTGGGAGTCCTTCTGGCCAGCATCCTCTTCATCTTGACCCTGCTGTTCCTGGGGCTGCAGAGACGCCAAGGTAAGAAAGTGCCTGGGCACCATGGGTCCTATCCCTGACCGCCCTCACTCAGAGACCAGATACTCTGAGCACCGCCACGCCCAGACCAGGAACAAAGCTAGCCCAACCCCGGCTCTTGGGGTTATCCCACTGACAGCAACCTCATTCCCTCCTGTTTCCTCCTAGCTACCTCACCAAGGTCTCCCAAGACCTCGAGGCATTCTGGGTAACCACTCTCCTGCCTTAGACGTAAGAGATTCACATTCTCCCAGAAGGACTCTGAGCCAAGTCCCAGACTCTAAAAGACCCCAGGAAAGCTACAAAGAAGGCACAGATCACTGACTCTGGATTTCTGCAGGCCCCTTCCCTCCTTCACTGCGCACCCTGGGCTGATATACCAAGGGAGAGAGTGTGGAAAGGTGGCAGGGTGGCAGGAAGGCAGAGGTCTGAGTGGAGCTTGAGACCTGAGTCACCTTGGAGGTAGAGGTGTGGGGCTGGAAAAGATGCCAGAAAAAAAATTAAGAAAGGAGCAAGGGAGGGTCAGTGGGACAGGGTGGGTATTGGACGAACACACACAGTCACTGAACTCTGTCCAAATAAAAGACCCTTGTGTCCTCAGAAACAAAGCTTCTCCACTTCCCTGTCTTTCCCCACTCGGGGCCCCAGCTTCCAGCCTTGCCAAGTCTACCTGCCAAGTGTCTGAGATGTGAAACAGAGACCCTCAGAGGTGGCCCCCAGGGCCCCGTCTCAGCTGCTCTGTGTAACCCTGAGCTGTGGTTAAGCTCCTGCCCCTTTGGATGGCTGCTGGACATTTTAGGACTCTATATGCCCGTCACCCCCTCAGCCTCAGGGGAGAAATTGCTCCTTTAAGTCATTTCTAAAATGAGTCTGATCAGTACACTGGACTTGACAGCAGAAGGCTGTGCGTGAAGGTCGTGGGGAGCAGAGCACGTCCCCCAGGGCCTGGCCCAGGACCTGGGGGGGAGGTGGCAGCCACTGAGAGGACACCTGCAGGGGTCTGTCGGTGAGATGCCACTCAGCTTCCTGCCACGGGTTCCTGTCACTGCCACCAGGAAGAGCCACTGGGTGGCGTCAGGCATGAGGGCTGAGAGCGGAGACCACTTCCCCTGCCAACACCCAGACCTTTCATCTCGAGAGGACGATGGCACACGTCAGCCATCCTTCCGGCCCAAAGCACCGTGGAAAGGGAACCAAAGAGAAACACCACCCTCCACCCCGCTAAGGTCACTCCAGCCCAAACAACAGCCGAGTCGCTTTAGTGGTAGGAAGCTGTATTTTTTGGCCTTTGTTCAGAATACAGGAAGTTGGTGAATATGCCACATGCCTTTGGTGGAATTACATCTGTTATTATTCTGTACACGGAGAAGAGCGGGGTTAGGAAGAGACAGAGAGGTGATGACAGACACACAATGGAGACCCCGTACCGTCTCACGGCAAACCGAGGAGGGGCCGTGGGGCCTTAGCTCCACGTGGCCGCCGAGCCCCAGGCTCGGTTGCATATGTGCTTGTGTACATGGGTGTGGGGTTGCGGGGGACAGCGAAGACACAGAAGAGGGGACAGGCGGGGTGAGAAAGAGAGTCGAAGGGCTGCATCCCCAGAAGCACAGCGCCAACTACCCCTAGGACAGACGGGGCAGAACCCAGAAGTGATTTCCTGTGACGGGGCGGCCCAGGAGGGCGGGTTTGCTCCAGGCTTGGGACACATCAAGGCCAGTGGTGGTTCTTCTTCTCCGGCGGTGAACCCCTGCGTTAGGCAAGGGGCGCCCAGGGGAGAGTGGAGGCCTTTTAGGGGGGCCGTGAGGAGGGCACACTGACTGCCTTCGTCCAGCTCTTCCGTCCCACCCTGGGGCAGGACGAGGGGAAGGGGGGGTTGGGGCGGAGGGAGAGGCAGGGTGGTTGTGCATCGGGAAATGCTACTGCATGGGGGGCCAGCCAGCCCCGCCCGGCCCCCACTGCCTCCCGCTGGCGGACGGCTGGACAGGAGGCACGAGGGGACCTGGCGGCCTCCGCCCCTCACACCTGGTCTGGCCCACTCAGTTCCCGTTCCTGAGACCCAGCCCCAGGCCCTGAGACAGGCCGAGCAACCTCGTCCTCGGGCCCCACTGTCTGTGCCCACAGAGAAGCGGGGAGGGGAGGAGGCAGCGTGGAGTCCAGGTGGACGGAGTGTTCTGGAAGGGGAACAAACTGCAGCAAGAACAGAGGCCACTCTGGGTGGGGAGGCCCCAAGGCGGCATAGGACCCACAGCAGGCCTGTTTGTTGACATCCACCTCCACCCCAGGGCTGGGTCGCTGCGGGCACCGGGCTCCCTCAGCCCTCAGAGCATGGCCAGGCCCCCCTTGTCTTTAGCAAGTACACTGGGGGAGTGTTGGGGGGTAAGGACTCCCCAAGGGTCCAGGGCTCCTCACCTCCAACCCCTCATCCTCCTCCATCAATAGAGGGGAGCAACAGGAACCTCAGAATGAGAGGGTGAGAAGTGACTTCCTCCAGGTGTGTTATCTTCAGGTTAGGCCCTGGACTTGCTATGTCTCTATAACCCACAGGCATCCTCTCTTTATCTATGCCAGTAAAATTCAGTGAGAGTCTCAAACTCTGGCTAAATGAAATTATTTGACACCCTCACGAACAATACAGAATGGTGTGGAAAACATGGACGAGCGCCCCATCCAGATATGAGCTGGCAGGACTGCTTCTAGGATGGGAACGGGAGTCCTGGCATTTTTTTTTCCCCTATGAATACGTGTCCTCCAGGTCCCTGGAGGACAAAATAAAAGGTGGTAAGATCCCTGAAGACAGAAAATCTTAAGACTAACGGATGGGACATCCCTCTGAAAAACAGGCTTGACTTTCTTAAGGCCTCCTGCACAGGCCCAGGCTGGACTGCCGGCCCGGTCCAGGCTCCCCAACAAGGCCTGGCCCAAGAGAAGAACTCCAGGAGAGGGACATTCTCCCAGCTATCCCCAGCCTCCTCCTGCCAGCGGCCTGGCCTTTCCTGGCAATTCCACGAGCAAGAGCCTCTTCTCTTCCCCTCAGTCCTGGCCCGTTCTTGGGCAGGTCACCTCAGCTCCACCCCTTCCTTCGTCCTTTGCCTCCAACCCTTTGGGGGAACTTGAGAGCGCATAAGGCGGGAGGAAGGAGATGCCCGCAGTTGTTTACCAGGCCGTTACCTCAAGACTGCACCATGAGCAGCATTTCCAGTGTCGCGGACCGAGTGCAAATGAAAGCAATGAAAGAGGAAGAGTGGGCGATGGTGAAGCAGGACTGGGATGGAGGAAGACGGATGGGGGGTGCGGGGAGAGACGGAGGGAGAGAGGGACATGAGTTCAGATGGCCGGGAGGAACGGGGACGGGGCGGCACATTCTCAAGCAAAAAAGTAGACTGGACACAGGAATCGGGAGGTCCCAGACGGCAAAGAGAGAGAGACAGGAGACAACAAGAGGGCACATGGCATCAGGTTACTAGACACCAGGTGTGGCTGCAGGTGTCCCATCCCCACAGTCACCCTCCGACCCATGCTGGTGACAAGAGCACAGCCCCACTTTCTCAGAACACGAGGGACCACCTTCCCCCACAGTCCTGCAGACGGAAGGCTTGTCCATCCAGGAAGCCCCTTCTGCCCTCCCACACCCAGTGATGACCCTCCCCGCTGCCCTGGCAGCGATCTGATCTCCATACCTCAGTCAGAGCAGCCCCACTCCCCAGGCAGGCAGGCAGGCAGGCAGGGCTGGGAGGAGACTCCGGGACCTTCCCACCTCTTCACCCCACCAGCAACCTCAGCGATACTTACTTACAATAACTACCACGATGATGGCGCAGATAGCTCCCAGCATGATCATCATCTGGGGGAACATGGACAAAGAGTGAGCCCTTGGGTTCAGGGAAGGAGGGAAGGAGCCCTGGGCTGGGGACGCGAGAGCAGCACCACCCCAGTCCTGGGAAACAGTGGAAGAAGCCACACGGCCCCCAGGATAGCTAGAAGCCTCCCAACCCCCTCGTGTACCACCCCACCCCCCATCAGACAATAACCCCTCCACCACACTGGCGCTTCTGCAGCCTTCTCCTTTTCCCCTCGTTCCTGTAGCCTGGAGGCTTTCTAAGGAACATCAGAGGAGATGCAAACTTTGAACCTTTAGTCATCTGGTTCATTGTTCATCATAAAATGTTCAGCTCATTCCCCAAGAGCTGCATGTGTTTAAATATGTATCTACCCCAGCCATTGTGTCGACATTGGTGTGTCTCCGGAAGGGACAGGTAAGAATTTTTGCAGGGGTCCTCTGGGAAAAAGCAGCTTGACTAACCCCTCCAAACTCCTCAAGGTCTCCAGGGCCCCCAGTGAGTGG
Source organism: Antilocapra americana (assembly GCA_007570785.1). NCBI lineage: Eukaryota > Metazoa > Chordata > Mammalia > Artiodactyla > Antilocapridae > Antilocapra > Antilocapra americana. The sequence goes on from ML663560.1 coordinate 15,451,924, forward strand.
TTCTGGTACTCTAGTGTACCCTGGTGGCCAGCTCAGGTAATGCAGCTTAAGGCGGCTTTCCAGATTTCCTCCCAAGAGAGGAGCCAGCAGAGGATGTGGAACCATTCCACATTCCACAGAGAATGAGCAACCTGAGGGTTTTCCTTCCTCCTGTGCGTTGAGACCCAGGAAAATAACGGGGAGGGGACGGGAACACTCACCTTGCAGTTTTTCCACCAGTACTTCCTCTTTAGCTTGGCAGCGCTGCTCTCAAATTGTGATGCACCCGCCTGCAGAGCGTCGGCTCGGTCATCCAGCTCTGACAGCTTCTGGTCCCTCTCCAGGACCTTGTCCACATTTACACGCATGATGTCTACCACCTGAGCGGGGCACGTCCACCACAGAGCGGCTAAGCTCCCCCAGAGCCGGGGAGAGCACCCCAAGGTGGCCCTGCCTGACTCTATGGGGTGCCCTGCCTCCCAGAGCTGTTAGCTGCCCCTCTACATAAAGAGAAGTCTCCAGACTCCATGATTTGGAAACTCTCGGAGAAAAAGCTATCTACCTACCTCCTCCACTTGTGCCTGGGTCTGCTGTAGTCGTCTGTTACTGGTCATATTAGGAGGAGGGCCAGGGGGACCCCCACCTGGGGCAGCCCCTTCTGCCCCTTCGGTGGGTGGCTGAGCTGGAGCAGACCTGTGGAGAGAAGGGCACAGAGTGAGTGAGACAAGAAAGGAATCCCATGCATTCTCACCCCACAGCACCAAGGTGGTGGTGATAATAAGGTTATACACAAACAGGAGGGGTCTAGCTCCTTGGCAGTGCCAAATGGGGAGAAACAATACAGAGACACAAGGCAAAAAACGAAAGATCTTGCAACCGATGGGGCCCAGCGACACCCTGGGTGGAGGGTGGCGTCAAGAGCTCTCATCTGGGCTGTCCTCTGACCCAAACTCAAACGCATACTCTGGCACGATGGCTACAGGGACAAATGGACCAGCCGTACCCTAAATGTCACTTCTCTGCCTCCCAGAAGTCAACCTGGAAAACTCCAATCCAGGTTAGGAGAATTATATGCAAAAAAACTAAACCTTCAGGACAAGCTTGGAGAAGGAAATAGCAACCCACTCCAGTAGCCTTGCCTGGAAAATTCCATGGACAGAGGAGCCTGGCAGGCTACAGTCCATGGGGTCGCAAAGAGTCAGACATGACTGAGCGACTGAGCAAGCACTCAGGACAAGCATACAGACTAACAGCTCTTTTTTTTTTTTTTTTTTTTTTGCAAAGGCTGAATATAAAAATAAAGGCCAAGCGGACAGATTCTGCTGAAGGGGAGTCAGTTATTGGTATGTTTCACGTAGTGATTATACTGTGTCGTGGCCATTGTAGGACGACTTGGAGAATCACCAAAGGCCTCTGTAGTTGGTGTGAGTCAGAACTGTTTGCTTGCTTCATTTTTTGGCAGAGAAGGTTGGGGGTTCACTTAGATAGAACCGAGGCCCAAAGCAATTGTGTTAATTGTGAGACTGTTCCAAGAGCCTAGGCAGGAAACAAAAATACTGGACACAGTCCTCAATGTATAGGCATCAGGGACATTCTGTCCCTTCTTTTTCTAGATTTGGCATCAAGTCTAGGAGACTCTCCTAGTTCTTTACGTCCCAAAGAGAAATCTTGGTTTACACTGAGTATATACAGAGACCATTCTCTTTCTCCCTTAGCCTTAGGGTGGGGGAATAATCTAGCATGAAAAAAGTGACAGTGTTAGTCGCTCAGCTGTGTCCAACTCTTTGCAATCCCATGGATTGCAGCCCTCCAGGCTTCTCTCTCCATGGTATTTCCCAGGCAAGAATACTGGAGTGGGTTGCCATTCCTTTCTCCAGGGGATCTTCCCAAATCAGGGATCGAACCCAGGTCTCCTGCATTGCAGGCAGATTCTTTACCATCTGAGCCACCAAGGAAGTCCCATCAAGCATGGAGTCCTCCAAAAAAATCCCCCTCCATGCCTCCCAACACATGGAAGCTAAATTCACGTCCTAAAGAATTTTCATAAGTCTAACCTATGGCATGAGCTGTTCTCTCCCAAGGAAGAACTCACAGGTAGGAGAGAAATTGCTCAAATTTGATGGAGAAGAGAAATCACAAGAACTCAAACAGAAGCAGAATCTCACAAAGCACACCTCATCAGAGCAGTCTAAGAGTAAATGTACTACAGATGAACCATCAGAAAGTCACCAAAAAGGAAAAGCCTTGACTATTCACAATAGAACTAATACCCAGAAGTTCCTCCTCTCTAAGTAAATTTCAGTCTAAAGAGACAGAGAATAACCCCTCAGAAAGGCTGTTCTAACAGATTACACCTGACTCATCCAAGTTAAAAGAATTGTTTTCCCATTTCCCTTTAAGGCACAAAAGAGGCAAAGGAAAGATACGGAGCTCTGGAAGCCACTAGACTCCTCTGCTACTACTGAGCTAAGCAATCTAGTTCTCTGACGAAAGTGGAAAATTCAATGAGTAGGAAGCAGCCAGTGTTTGGTCTTGGAAGCAGTCCAGGCTGGTGGCACCAATGACAAGATTAAGGTCAGAGACCTCGTGACACCCTTCTAGTTACCATGCTTTCCTCACCTCCTTCCTTCATCCCACATGGATGCTACTGGGAACCAGTCAGCAGAGAAGGCTCCCCCTGCCCAAAATGAAAACACATTACAGCATCCTAAGGCTTGGCCAAAACATGTAAACTACCATATACAGTTAAACCTGTAGAAATCAAATACAAATAGTTACAAAGCTTTGGAAGGGACCATTTCACTTACTACTTGTTGGGAGTTGGGAAATGCAGGAGTAACATATCCAAGGCTAGTTATAAGCCTTATGTAACATAAGTACATCTTTCCCTTTTTTTGTCACCAAGAGAAGCAACATGAATACATCTAGGACCAGGCCAGGACTCTGGGCAAGAATGGGAAGTTCTTCCATTTGTCTAGCTATAGTTCTCCCTTAGGATCTTGAGATGGGGATGACAATGACCAGATGACTAAATTGATTATCAGAGACTAAACGGAATGTGTTAAGGGAAGGTGGAGGTGCGGAGGTGGTCCTCAGCTCTATTTCTCTTCCAAATACTTGGCTAAGACTCACTGACAGGAAAACACCTCCTCTACGGGTGGCCTGGGGATGGGAATCGCATACCACTGCCCCTGGAGTCCTTGTGAGCTGCTCGCCAGAGAACTGGCAGACAAGTTTCTGGAGCTTTGCTCACTACCAAGAGGGGGCTGCTCATAGCGATCGGGTTGGGGGGTGTACACAAACGCAGACGCTGCAGAGTAACCCAAGCAACTAACTGGCAGGTGCACCCATGACTGTCCTTCCAGAAGTCCTAAGTACCGCCTTGATCAGTGACAAGAAAGAGCCTGGAGCCCCTCTCGGGTGTCTCCACGCCCCACCTTCCCTGGAGACCCGACTGAGGAGTCCAGCAGGAGAGAGGAGAGGGGACAGTAAATGTGGGACCCCCGCGTCCCGGCCGCGCCCGTGCGGTGCCGGCTGCGGCTGGTGTAGGAATGGGGTGCTGCCTCCCCTCCCGCGGGGGTGGCCCGGCCGGCCCGGGGGCGGCGCGCGGCGGTGGTTCCCCGCGCCGCCGCAGCTGCTGCAATGCGCCATTTTCGGTCCCGCAGAGTCCGGCGCTGGGGTGAGAGTTGGCAACGAGGTGTCGCGCCCCCCACACCAGAGTCAACTCACATGTCACTGAGAGAAGGATGAGAGGACCGTTCCCTCTCCGGAGTCCGCGGCTAGACACCCGATCGGGAAACGCTGCGGTGAAGCCGCCCGCACCTCCGAGCTCGGCCTCTGGCTGCCCACCGGAGAGCTAACTGCGGTGGAACTTACTGCAGTTGCCGCGCCGGCCCCAGTCTTTATCAGTGCTGGCCACGCCCCCCGGATCAAGATGACAACCCTGCAGCCCAATCCATGCCCAGGACGGGCGCTAGTCCCCCGAGGCGAAGGCGGGACAAGGCCTAGAGTGCCCGCCCCTGAAAATTGACCAATCACAGCTCTCTTCTCATTCTGATTCTGGAAAGTAGCTGCACCGGGAGGATCTGACCAATACAACTCTGGCTTGCTTACCTGTCTAACTAAGCGAAGGGGTCGGGTGGAACTCGGCGCCAACCCTCTGGAAAGGCGGCTCCAGTAGTTTGAATTGGACCTTTTTTTGGTGCCTCCCAGCCAATTAATGAGCAGTTCCTCGCGTCCGGGCACGCCCACGGCCCGGTCTCCAGCCAATCACGCAGCTTCCTCCGACAGCAATGGGCAGGCCCCCGGCTCTCCCGAACGAGGACTCCCGGGCGCAGGGAGCTGCCGGTGTTCGGCGATCTAGGCAGGGCCCAGGTACCCGCACCCTGCCGATCTCCACCTCATCTCCCTGCCTTTGACAGACAGGTCTGAGGAGGCTGAATCCATCAAGGCAGAACCGCAGGCTCCCGGGGCCAAAGTAATTAAATACCAGCGCTCCTGTCATTCGATCTACACAACCAACAAGCCCCTCACGCGACGTAAATTTGACTCCCTCTTCCCCAAACCTGCGCCTCCTATCCATCCCAGGTAGTTTACCACGTCGACTCCGTTACCCAAACTAGAAACCTGGAAACTATCTTCGATTTCCTCCCCGTTCATCTTCAGCTTTCCTCTAACAATTCACCAAGTTCTCCTTAGTATTTCAAGTATTCTCTTCCCTAGTCTCCCTGTACCACTTAAGATTATCTCCTACCTGGATGCCATGAGTTGTAAAACTATTACTTTATGTCCCTATGAGTAAAAAGGTAGCAAGTAAACTGTGACATAATGCTCTCTTATCACTTCGATTTTTTATATTTATTGAAAGTGTAAGTTTCTATAGGTATAGGTTTTTATCATACTTCACTCCCGTGGAAAAACGTAAAAAGGAAAACAAAAGAGTAACACTGTAACAGTGTTCCTGAAACCTCACAGACAGCAAATTTTATGATTCATTTTTTGACTCAGATGTGCATGATTTCCACACAATGTAGTCCTCTGTGCATGCCATCAAGGGCTTTGGTGATGCAGCATTTTTTAAAGGAATGTTCCTTTTCTGTCTCTGGAATTTTCTTCCAAGCCTCAACACCTATTTGGCAAATTTTGATTCTTATGACCCAGTATGACAAATACAGTATGACTGTTCTGGCTAATAGTTACAGTCAAACATCCCAGTTTATATGTTCAAATGGAAAAAAAAGAAAAAGTGCCAAGTGGCCTCTTAAAATTAATGAAATATAATATCTTCCCGTTTCATCTTGCCCCTCAGTTAAAGCCATCCTCTGAGAAACCACCAGAGTGATCTACCCAAATGTCACAACCCTATTTAAAAACTTTAAACAATTAGAAACATAATGCATTGATCATATGTGTTTATCCCATCCCCCTTCTGAAACTACATTGAAACGAATATTTGTAAAAATTGAAAACAAATTATAAACCCTTAATGACAAATAGAATGGAAGGAATTGGTCCTGACAGCACAAATGGCTAAGTAGTCTCACCAGATTCATATGAGGTTGCAAAGAAAAAAAATACAGAGGTTCCAGTTTAGGCTTATTACAGATAAAGCTGCCATGAGCATTCATGTGCAGGTTTGTGCCATGCATCATGCCAAGTCATGTCAGTCATGTCCAACTCTGTGGTCCTATGGAGTATAGCTCTCCAGGCTCCTCTGTCCATGGGATTCTCCAAGCAAGAATACTGGAGTGGGTTGCCATGCCCTCCTCCAGGGGATCTTCCCAACCCAGGAATCAAAACCAAGTTTCTGATGTCTCCTGCATGGGCCGGGGAAGCCCATGTGCAGGGGTGCAAGAACATAAATTTTCATTGCTCTGAGATAAATGCCCAAGAGTGCAATTGCTGGGTGGTAAAGTAAATACATGCTTAGTTTTGTAAGAAACTACCAAACTGTTTTTCAGAATGGCTGTGCCATTTTAGATTCCCACCAGCAACATATGAAGAATCCAGTTTTTCCACATCCTCATCAGCATTTGGTGTTGTCACTTAAAAAAAAAATTAGCCATTCTGATAGGTATATAGTGATATATTGTTGTGGATTAAATTTTTGTTTCCCTAAAGGCTAATGATGTTAAACATATTTTAATGTGTTTATTTGCTGTTTATATATCCTCTTTGTTGAAAGATCTATTCATGTCTTTTGCCCATTTTTTAATTGGGTTATTTTTTTGCTTTTGAGTTTTAAGAATTATTTAAATATTCTGGATAAAGTACTTTGTCAGCTAAATAGCTTCTCCCAGTCTTTCTTTTGTCTTTTCATCCTCTTAACTGGAACTTTCATAGAGCAAATATTTTCAATTTTGTTAAGATCCAATTTATGAACTTGTCCTTTAATGCATCATTCTTTGTGTCACACTTTGCCTAGCCTTAGAGTGTCATAGTTTTCTCCTATTTTACTTTCTAAGAGTTAGATAATTTGGTTTCATAATCCATTTCGAGTTAATTGCTATATGAGGTGTGACATTTAGGTCGGGGTTCCTTTTTTTTTTTTTCCAGTGGATGTCCAATTGCTCCAGGACTGTTTGTTGAAAAAGCAACTCTTCCTCCATTAAATTGCTTTTGCTTCCTCTTTCCTGGCTGGAACCATGGAGGGTGCAGAAGAGAAGAAAAAGAAGGTTCCTGCTGTGCCAGAAACCCTTAAGAAAAAGAGAAAGAATTTTGCAGAGCTTAAGATCAAGTGCCTGAGAAAGAAGTTTGCCCAAAAGATGCTTCAAAAGGCAAGGAGGAAGCTTATCTATGAAAAAGCTAAGTATTACCACAAGGAATACCGGCAGATGTACAGAACTGAAATTCGATTGGCTAGGATGGCACGAAAAGTTGGCAACTTCTATGTACCTGCGGAACCCAAATTGGCATTTGTCATCAGAATCAGAGGTATCAACGGTGTGAGCCCGAAGGTTCGAAAGGTGCTGCAGCTCCTTCGCCTCCAGCAGATCTTCCGTGGCACCTTTGTGAAGCTCAACAAGACATCGGTTAACATGCTGAGAATTGTGGAGCCATACACTGCATGCGGGTACCCAAATCTGAAGTCTGTAAATGAATTGATCTACAAGCGTGGTTATGGCAGAATCAACAAGAAGTGAATTGCCCTGACAGACAATGCATTGATTGCTCGATCTCTTGTGAAATATGGAATCATGTGCATGGAGGATCTGATTCATGAGATCTATACCATTGGAAAACGTTTCAAAGAAGCGAACAACTTCCTATGGCCCTTTAAATTGTCTTCTCCACGAGGTGGAATGAAGAAAAAGACCACCCATTTTGTAGAAGGTGGAGATGCTGGTAACAGGGAAGACCAGATCAACAGGCTTATTAGAAGGATGAACTAAAGTATCTACCAGGATTATTTTTGTAATCTGGTCAGTTAATAAACAAATGAAACAAACTGAAAAAAAAATAATAAATTGCTTTTGCATCTTTGTCAAAAATCAGTTGGGCTGGGAATTCCCTGGCTGTCCTGTGGTTAGGATTTAGCACTTTCACTGCTGTGAGCTCAGGCTCAATCCCTGGCCGGGGAAGAGCCCACAAGTCATGCAGAGTCACCAAAATTAAAAAAAAGATGTTGAAAAAGCCCGTGCAGCAACGAAGACCCAGCAAAGCCGAAAATAAATAAATGATAAATTGTAATATATATATATTTATAAATATATGCAGACACTTTATAATCAATGCTGTGATTTTTCTGTCTGAATTCCTTATTGGTCCTAAAAACAAAATAGCAAGAACTTAAAATGGTTCCAGGTCGACAGTGCCACCAAGCACTGACCGTAGCAATGCAAGTCCTCTCTCTGGATGAGCTTATCTTCGATCTAGGCCTTGGGGAATTTCCACAGATACAGTTCCAAGAAAAATAAATCATGGTCAAAAATTGGAAACAAATAAGGAACAAAGAACCAGGAGCAAGAGCCAACAAAGATGGAGATAGGAAGTAAGAAAATTAGAAAATCAAGCCAAATAGTTCAACATCTGATTAATAGGCCTTCTGCAAAGAGAAAACAGGATATGAGGGGGAAAATATTACAAAAGAAATACAAGGGAAAAAAATCTGAATTGAACAAGTCTTTCTGGATTAAATACACACCATGTGCCTAGCATAGTGAAAGGAAAAGAATCAGGTCAAGACACATCTTTGTGAAATCTCAGAATATTAGGGGAAAAGAGAAGATCCTAAAAGATTTCAAGAAGAGAGAGAGGGAGAGGACTACCTGGTGGTCCAGTGGATAAGAATCCACCTGTCAGTGCAGGAGATTCGAGTTTGATTCCACATCCCTCAGAGCAGCTAAGCTGGTGTGTTACCACTTCTGAGCCTGAGCTCTGGAGCCTGTGCTCTGGAACAAGAGATGCCACTGCAGTGAGAAGCTAGAGCACTGAAACTAGAGAGAAGCCTGCCCAGCAACAAAGACCCAGTACAGCCAAAAATAGACAAATAATACAAATTATTTTTAAAAGAAAAGCATAAGAATGCCTTGGGGAGACTCAAGGCTATAGCTGTGTGTTGAATTGCATCCTCCCAAAAATTTTATGTGGAAGTCCTAACACTCAGATCTTACAATATGACCTTATTTGGATCCAGGTTGTTTCAGAGATTGAGATGAGGTCATATTGGTGTAAAACGGGCCCCTACTCCAATATGACTGCTGTCCTTATAGAGTGGGGAAGCTTGGAGACATGCACAGGGAGAATGCCTGTGTGAACACACACTTGGGTAGATATCTGCCTGATATGTCTATAAGCCAAGGAACACCAAACACAGCCAACAAACCACTAGAGGCCAGGAGAGAGGCAAGAAACAGATTCACCCACACAACCCTGGTGATACCTAGTCTCAAGACTTCTAGCCTTAGGAACTGCAAGTGGATACATTTCTGCTGTTTAAGCACCCAACTAATGGTACTTTGTATATAGCAATCCCAGCACAGTCATAACACCTGTCTTGAATTAACACGTGTTGGATTCCCAAAACAATCAACAAATTTTGTACATATAAATATATCACATACACCTGATAAAAATACCAGAAGGGATTGACTTGTTATGAATACTGATAAGTTTAAGAAACCAACAGGAGTAAATAAATCCAAGTGTTTCTTAGACCATGAATCACCCTGAAGACAAAAATAGAACATGGTTTTTTCTGGGGAACCTTTAGATACAGAAGGCAGAGTTAATCCTACTCTTCAGTTCATGACACATGATTTCTAGGTATGCATAATAAGATTTTGTTTCATTTTTTGTTTTCTTTTTCCTTATTCCCCTCCCCAGCCATAGACAACATTATTGCTTGATATTTAGAATTTTGTGTTTTTGCAAAATGGTACTGTCTTCCATGTGTGTATTTTTAATTTACATAAATGATATTATGCTTTAAATCTCATTGTGTTTTTCCACTCAGCTGGAAGTTTTAAAGAGGAAAATTGTACAATTTGTAAATTTGCAGTTTGCTCTTTCCTTCCAATGCTCACATCCATTTAATTCCTTCCCTCCTCTGTTCTTTGCTCCCTTCCTCCCTTGCTTTTTTTTTTTAATAACACCAACTAGGACCTTCAGTACTAAGTTAAAGTGCAGCAGCAATAGAGGGCATTCTAGTCTTGTTGCTGATCATAAGGGAATTGTCGTTTAGTCACTAAGTCATGTCTGACTCTTTGCAACTCCACTGACTGTAGCCTGCCAGGCTCCTCTGTCCATGGGATTCTCCAGGCAAGAACACTGAAGTGGGTTGCCATTTCCTTCTCCAGGGCATCTTCCCGAACCAGGGAGGGAATCCTTGTCTCCTGCATAGCAGGCGGGTTCTTTACCACTGAGCTACCTGGGAAGCCCACTCTTAAGGGAATATATATCCACTCAATATTTGGCGTGGATCTCCAGGATGTCACCTTTACCAAATTACGGAAATGTCCTTCTGTTCTTAGGGTTTTTTAGAATAGGAGCTGAATTACTTAACTTCCCTTTTCTATATCGACTAAGATCATCACAGAGAACTAAACCTTCATCTTTCCAAACAGGAAGCTAATAGATGTCTAAAGCTGATAAACCATAAAGAGCAGGAGGGTATTTTATTTCAAATTATGATGACAAATACCAGAATAGTTAAAAAAAGTAAAAGCCTTTCATTCTGGGAAGCTAGTTTGAAAGACAGATGTGTAAGGCAGGAGATTGCTGTTTTTGTCATATAACTTTGCCTTCTTTTTGATTAACTATATATGCAAGTATTACTTTTTTTTAAAAAAAAAGCAGGCTTAATTTAGCCATAAGATTCATGTAACATATGAACCTACACATTTAGTACACAATCACATGATTTTTAGGATATTCACAAGGTTGTGCAATTATCACTACTAATTCCAGAACATTTACATCAACCCAAAAAAGAACCCCCATACCTGTTGGTAGTCATCTCCCATCCCTCACTCCTTACCTCATCCCCTGGCAACACCTAATCGACTTTCTGTCTCTGTGATCTGCCTACTCTGGGCACTTCATATAAATGGAATCATACCGTATGTAGCCTTTATGACTGACGTCTTTCATCTGCCAGTGTTTTCAAGGTTCCTCCATGTTACAGCAGTACCTCATTCATTTTTTAATAATTGTCTTTATTTTTGGCTGTGCTGGGTCTTCACCACTGCTTGGCTTTTCTCTAGTTGTAGTGATCCGGGGCTACTCTCCACTTGCACGAGTTCCAGGGTGTGCAGTTCCCTGACCAGGGATTGAAGCCCAGACCCCTGCATTGGGATCGGGGAGCCTTAGCCAGGGGATCACCAGGGAAGTTCCCTTAATAGGTCTTTAGTCTTCTTCATAATCTGACTCTGGCCTCTGTCTCCTGCCTGCTTCCTCATTAGCTCTGCCAACAAATGCTGTTTACAGCTTTCCCGTATGTGCTAGGCTGTTTCTCACCTCTGACCTTTGTTTCAGTTCCATCTGCCTGGAAAGCAGGCTAACCTCCATACCATATCTCAGTTAACTGCCTCCTCCAGAAAGCCTTCCCTGCCTTCATTCCTGCTCCCCTACGATGAGGTAAGGGTCCCTCTTCTCTGTACCTAATACAGTAGGTGATTAACATGCTTTAAATGCTATAACAGGTTTTACAATTATGCTAGTCTCCCTCTGTTTTATTGAAGTCTAGTTGCTGTACATCAAAGTGATTCAGTTATACATTCTTCTTTAATATTCTTTTTCACTATGATTTATCCCAGGAGGTTGGATATAGTTCCATGTGCTATACAGTAGGACCTTGTTTATCCACCCTAAATGTGTTGACATGTAATAGTTTGCATCTATCATCCCCAGACCCCTAGTCATCCCTTTCCCTCCCCGTCTGCGCCTGTAACTATGCTTCTTTGCCTCCCTCCTGCACTAGGAGGAATTCTTTAAATGCAGTTGTTCTTTTTTTTTCCTTTGTATCCCGCGAACCTACCGGTGGCCTTCAATAAATGGCTGTTGAATGTGTGACTTCTACAGATATTTACCAAGGGTCTATTAAGAGCCAGTATACAAAGAAACCAGATACGAGACTAGTACAGTGAACAAATGTGTGCAAGACAGTGCCTGCCCTGAATGAGGACGAACCCTAGTCAATGGGGAAGATGGACACAAGAGACATATAAAACCAAGCAAGATCAAAAAGCAAACACTTGAGTTCAGGGGCTCAGACGACTCAAACTAAAGGGACCTTAAAAAGTCTTCCCTTGTCTTCTTCCATTTTTCCAAAACCCTACACACATTCCAGAGGACTGTCATTACCATTTATACTTGCCGAACTGTGTTAAATATTTTATGTGCATAATTTCATTTATTCCTCACAAGAAAAGTATTGTACAGCTCCTAACTGACAGACTATAAAAAACTAAGTCTCAGAGTGTTACAGCTTGAATTTAAGCCCAGATCTGTCTGACCCCAAGGCCATATTCTTAATCAATAGTTTCTATACCATATGCTCCTCCTCAAACTATACTGTACTACTCATATCAACCTAAACCATCTTTCCAAGAAATACAAATAGCACTTATAACCCACATAAAAGATTTCTTTAAAAACAATACATCAAATACTTTCCTTATTTCATTTTGCAAATATTTACTGAGACCCTCACATACACTGGGCTTCCCTGGTGGCTCAGACAGTAAAGAATCTGCCTCCAATGCAGGAGAACCAGGTTCAATCCCTGGAATGGGAAGATTCCCCTGGAGAAGGTAATGGTTACCCACTCCAGTATTCTTGCCTGGAGAATCCCATGGACAGAGAAGTCCATGTGGTCAGAAAGAGTTGAACACAGCTGAGTGACTAACACTTTCACAATTTCTTTCACTTCACATACACTAGGCACTGATGACACTCAATTTAACCCTAATCAATACACAATTCTAGAAACTGTAGCATATTTTTCTCCTCTCAATTGAGTAATGTCAAACATTTAAGTTGATTTATAGCCAAGCAAGTTATCTAAAACACAAAAAAGCAGCTAGTGTCATACTATGCTTTATTATAGCTAGACCTACCCAGCCATCTCCCAACAAATTGTGCTCCCTCACCAGGTACCACCGACCACTCTTCTCTTCCTCACTGGCAATGTTCAACTTCTTTGTCTGCTTACTAAAATCCATCCTCTTCTATGAGGCTGCTCCTTATTAGGCCAAAAGCATTCTTTTATCTATATTATTTATCACCTACATCAGTGGTTTCCAAACACAGCTCATTAAAATAAACTGGCTGTTAAAATGAGAACGCCCTAAAATCAGAGGAGACATAACTGACAAAGCAAAGGCCTAGAAACTATTGTGCATGCATGCTCAGTCCAACTCTTTGCGACCCCGTGGACTACAGCCCACCAGGCTCCTTTATCTGTGGGATTTTTTAGGCAAGAATACTGGAGTGGGTTGCCATTTCCTATTCCAGGGATCTTCCTGACCCAGGGATCGAACTCCCATCTTTTGCGTCTCCTGCACTGGCAGGCAGATTCTTTATCACTGGATCACCCGAGAAACAATCTAAATGTTTATCAAAATGGAGTTGGTTAAATCATTATGGCATATAATGTGAGGACAAAAAACTGTATCTAAGTTACATTAAGTGAACGTGTAACTTAATGTGCATGGAATCCAGTTTTTCAGAAACAAGATAGGTAGATAGATAAAACAATCTTGTACACGCACAGTATATATTAATATCCAGAAGGATTAAAAAGAATGTCATGCATGATTGTCTTGAAACAAAGCACACAAAAAAGACCCAGCTATGAGAAAACTTTTCATCTTACTCTTCTGTAATTTTACAGTTTTGAACTATCTGCCTATGTAGATGGATACATTTTAATTATTAAAAAAAAAAACAAAAAGACTTAAGACTCAGCTCAGTTCTAAAGATCACAATCTTTGGGGGCAGGGACTAAACTTTTTAAACTGTTTAACTATGCAGAGATTCTGGTGATCAATAAGGCTTAGGGACCACTCATATGGTACTTAAGGCCTCATATATTAAATTGTATATGAGACTATAACTTTATACCCATAACTAGAAAAGCATGAGGGGAGAATATTTTATACTGTTTTCCCTATAGTTCTCATCTCAGAAAAGGTACTTGCTAAATATTTCTTGACAAGAATAGTGTAAAAGTATAACTACTTTTCTACGACATTTCATTCCAGTGCATAAAGGTTTTTAAAAGCACATTTACCATGGCATTATGGGACAATTTAAAATGACCACTTTCAATATATGAAGAGCCAAACATCAAAAGATTCCAACAATGATTTTTTATTTTTTAAACACCACGGGTATGACTAGACTGTAAGGGGCAAGTGGTGAAGTCCAAAGCCAAAACTGTAAGACTCAGGGATGAGTTCCACTTCCTCCTTGCATGAGTGAGTAAAAGAAGCACCTAGAAGAAACTAAAGTTGTGGATAACGGATTACAAAGGAGTCCCCCATTATCACTGAGAGCATCCAAATCTCCTTCCTCATAAGGAAAAGTACTTTTCCCTTCCCTCTGGTGATAGACATGCCTCTTCCACAGTTACCCAGCTTTTTCTTCTACCGGTGCTTCCCATATCGATTAAAGCGTTTGTAGAGAAAGTTGATGCGTTTGTTCAGGTTGTGCAGGTCATCAACGAACATCCGATTTCCTACCATTCTCTTCTTTCGAATACAACGCTGCAGTTCATTCCCCTTCCAGCCTCGAAGCCACATGGGGCCCTTGATCAATTCTTTGGGGTGCTTTTCAAAATTTCCTGTGTAATGTGACAGAAGGCATTAGATCCAATCCGAGAGAACCCAACCTCCACCAGATAAGCCCTCACCACAGCTGCATTTCTCAGCAGCACCTACAGACACGACAGTCAGGCTACAGTATAAAGAGCACCAATTCTGGAGCAAGACAGCTTGGAGTACAAATTCTGGCACTGCCACGCACTAGCTTTGGAAAAACTACCTAACCTCCCTGTGCCTGAAGTTCCTCACCTGCAAAGGAGAAAGGTTACGAGGATTAAATGTGTTAAACGTATACAGGCCACATAGAAGGGTGCCAGGTAAACTGCCACATAAGTTTTCGTTCTTACTATTCAACAAGGTACCATTTCCAAACAGGTGAAAAAACAGTCGTTACGGCGTAACTGCTGTTCTGACATTCTGCACCATGGAGTCAAGTCTTACCCAGGATCCCGATGTTGTCATATACCCCGAACATCGCCCTCTTCTCGTTCCAACGATCAACCACTTTGGGGGGCGGGAGGGTGACCCTTACATGGAACAATCTGGGACCACCTATGGATGGGAAAGAAAGAGAATGAATCTGAGCCGCTTACGAGAAGCAGCTCTCGGGGTGTCTTGCATCGGGCACTTACCCAGAAAGAAGCTTCTGCAGGCCAGCGGCACCTGACCCCATAAGGCCCTGCTTGCCACCCAAGAGAGGCTCCCTGCCATTGCTCTCGTTTCTCCCCTACAACACCGCACGAGCACTAGAGGGAGGGCCAGACGTGGCCTTCCAGGAGATAACACAACCTTCTCGGCTGGGGTTCCACCGGTACTAACTGCACGCAGCCATCTTGGATTTTACCCAGGTAGCTCTGGGCTCAAGGCCCGCCCCAGCCCCGCCCCCCGCCACAAGCCCCGCCCTGTCGCTTCCGTTCTGCCCGCCGGAAGTTTTTAATGCGCTAGAAGAGCGGAGGGTCTGGTCTCCTTGTTTAGGGAGTCCCAAAAATGAACTTCGAGCAAGAAAATTCACCCATTCTTGTTTCTTTGGGCGTCCCTCGATGGAGGGAGATGAAGGTCCATAACGAGGAGCCCAGAGCTTCCTTTCTCCGTGCCCCACAGCAGTTTAGCGCTATAGCTGTTTTTATTCCCCCTATTCGACCGGGGAGTAAATCTGAGGCTGAGGGAGTGAAGTGAACTGCTGGACGTCACAGAGCAGAAGAGATGGCGGAAGCTGGACTAGAGCCTAAACCTTCTGTCGGCTCCTGTCCTGGGGGTGACTGAGTGGGTCACTGTCCCAGGGGCACAGCCACTTTCCGGCTAGGAACTCGACACCTCCGGCAGACACCGTGGAAAAAGAGGACTTTGTAGGGAAGGAGGCGGCCGCGAGGGCGGCAGTGGTGGGGGAGGGAGCTGGAATCTGAGTCCCGCCCTCCTCGGGCTTTCAGGCTCCCGCGCTCCGATTGGCCGGTCTCTGCAGCGAGCGTCGCGATTGGGTCCCTTGCGGCCGTTGAGATTTGAACTCCACTTTCGTGGCTTCGCCCGCGCCGCGCGGGACTCAGTGGCGGGTGTTTTCCTCTGCCTAGCGGGTATTGGCCGGTTTCTCTCCCCGCGGGAGTGCTGCCTCGCAGATTGGTGCATATTGTGCCCTCCGTGGTTTTTTTTTTTTTTTCATTCCAGCCCCACAACGCGAGTTGGAGGAACGGCGGGTGAAGCTCTCTTGTAAGGTGTGGTGTTCTGGGGGAGCGGGGAAAGAGAGGCCCGGAAAACCTGGCATCCGGCAGTAGGATGCGGTATTAGACTGGTGGTCTAGTAGATGTGTCCTTGTGGTACAGCGTGGTGGAAACAGTCGTAGATCCGCAGTGGAATTTGGGCAGATCGCTTAACGTTCCTTAGTCTCAATTTCCTCATCTGTAAATGGAGCCAAATTACTGTGGACTCCATGAAATGGGCATCTGAAGACTTAGATCGGGTATGACGTTCGCGTAGCATAATAGGACCTGGCACAGAGTAAACAAATCGTAAATATTAATGTTCTGTCATTCCGGAGACGGGAAACCCATCAGCTCACACTGGGTCACTGTTCTGGTCTCCGATAAGACCTCTCTATATACTTAAGAAGTTTTCCCATAAAAAATAGAAATAACAGTGCTAACTTCATGCATTGATATGCCACTTTACAGTTCTTTAAATATTTTAATATCTCTTGATTCATTTGATCCTGAGAGCAACTTTGTGATCAGAGATCAGTAATCCTGTTTTACAGAGGAGGCCCAGGGGGGTGAAGTGTCAGAGTCCAATTAAGTGTCAGACTCAGACCAAGTGTCAGAGTCACAATTAGAGTTCGATTCTAGTCCAGGGTTAATCTCACATCCTTTAAGATAATGTTATTAGCTTGATGCAAAACTAAAAAGCACGTATATGCAAGGAGAGTAAAAGAGGCAGATTAAAAAGACAAGCTTTAGATGTAGACCCTGACTTATTTGCTGTTTGGCTTCCAGCCCTGTGAGCCATTGGGAGAAAGATGTCTCCCCAAGTATGTGAATTCCATCTGCCCTTGTCCCCAGAGGAGTTGTTAAAAAGTGGAGGGGTGAATCAGTATATCGTGCAAGAGGTACTGTCCATCAGACATCTTCCATCGCACCTTAAAGGTAAGACTCCATAGCTGCCACTGTGACTAGCACTTCAGAACAACTGCCCTCATGTGGTTCTATTGTCTGTCTGTTCCACTACACCACTAAGCTCCATGGAGGTAAGGGACATGTCTTTTCTATTCCTTTCTGTTTTCTCTGTAGTGTTGTGTTACATGAAGAATATATTCATTAACCACTTTATTACGTTACGCAATAAACAGTTCTGGTGTATATGATTAGTCTTTGGGGAGAATTTAATTTTTGATGTTTACCTCACTATATGCCAGAATAGAGTTGTGGTGGTTTTAAAAATTATAGATGTCTCCTAGAATGTCTGAGGCTTAACCTGACCTGTTTCAGGTAATAGTTTTTTAGAGTCTAGATCACATTTCCGGGAATGTGCAATGATAGAAAAAAGTATATGTGCACAGAGGCAATACTGTACAATATATGTGTAATTCAGTTACACACTGAAACTTATAGATTACCGCAAATAATTCCTGCAGTTATCAACAAGACCCCATGCATAATGTCACTGTACTGCTTGGAAGTGTCTTGTATCAGTTAGATTGCTTTGGAGAGTTACAGAAAGGAGAGATTAAATCTTTGATCGCCCAAAGCAAGTAGAGTTCATTCATTATCAAGCAACTCGATGATATAACTGCGCTTGTCTCTTCTTGGCCTTCCTGTTATTGTTACCAGATGACAGCTCCTTCCTCTAATGAGCAGAAGTAGAGAAAGGAATTTTTCTGTCTTTTATAACAATTGCATTGCTTTTGGGATTTAGAACGCTCAATATAAGTTCTGTAAATAACCCATGATCAGATCATTTAATTTGTTCAAGTATTTACTGATGATAATGCTGTGTGTCAGGAAGTGTTCTCATCACCTGGGGATACAGTAGTAAACAGACAAGATGACAAAATTGTTTCTCTCATGGCTTTCAACAAGTAATAAATAAATTGTAAATGCCAAAGAGAAAAAATTGTAAAGATAAAAAAAGAATATGGTGTGCATTATAGATTGGCATTTTATTTTGGATGATCAGAAAAGACTTGTTGATAGGTGACATTTAAGCAGAGACCTTACAAGAGAGGACATTAACTGTGCAGATTCCAAAGGAAGGGCAGACAGGAAAAGCCAGTCCTGAGGCCCTGAGGTGGGGAAATGACAGTGTGGTTGGAGGGGAGTATGCTAGGAAAAAAAGAGGTCAGGTGGGAAGTAATACAGATTATTCTAGAGTCTTGAACCTCAAAATGTGGTCTTCAGGAGCATTAGTATCATTAGTTAGGAGCTTATCATGATTTACAAGCTTATTAGAAACGCAGGATAAAAACCCATTCCCAAACTGCTGACTCAGAAAATCCATTTCTTAAGTAGATCCCCAGATGGACATTTGGTGGCTCAGGCATAAAGAATCTGCCTGCAATGCAGGAGACCAAGGTTCAATCCCTGGGTCAAGAAGATTGCCCTGGAGAAAAGAATGGCTACCCACTCCAATATTCTTGCTTGGAGAATTCCATGGACAGAGGAGCCTGGTGGACTGCAGTCCATAGCGTCACAAAGAGTGTCTACTGTGTTGAGCAGAGACTGTAAGGGGCAAGGAAAGAAGCAGGGGCTAATTCAGAGGCTAGTGAAATTATACCAGGGAGCTTGCTTGGGGTGATAGCAGCAGAGGTGATCATAAAAGGTTAGATTCTGAGTAAGCTTTGAAAGTGGAGTCAACAGGATTGTTGATGGACTGGATTAGATTTATAGGGTTAGAAAAAGAAGAATTGATGTTGATTATAAGGCTGTTTGACCTGAGCACCTAGAAGAATGGAGTTGTCATCTACTGAGATGAGGCAGTGTATGAAAGGAGAAGGTTTAGACTGTTGGTTATATGATTGTGGAATTCAGGGGAGGGGTGACAACTATTGATACATATTTGGGATTTAATATTCAGCATATAGAGGGTGTTTAAAGCTATGAGATTGAGTTGAAGAAAAGCAGTTTCAGATGTTAAGACCTAAGACAGTCCAATATTTGGAGGCTGGAAAGATGAGAAAGAACCATTAGAAGAAATTAAGAACCAGTCATTGAGGCAGAAAGTGAGCAAAGATGCTAAATGGAAGCTAAATTAAGAGACATTTGAAAAGGGAAAGAGATCAGCTGCACATTTAATCCTGGACATAGCAACATGGCACTTGCTGGTAACCTTGATGAACGCTGTTTCAGAATGGTAGAGTCAAAAGCCTGATTGGAATACATTTGTGAGAAAGTGGGATGAAAGAGGTAATTAGAGATGGTAGGTTTAGATAAGCCTTTCTGTTTGTTTTTGTTTTTGTTTTTGCTTTAAGGTGTAGCTAGAGGGGCAAACAGAGTCAAGGGAGGACATAGTTGTTTTTTTTTTTTAAGATGAGCAACATTACATGTGTTTATGCTGAATGTGGGGCTTCCTAGGTGGCACTAGTGGTAAAGAACCCACCTGCCTACGCAGGAGTTGTAAGAGACTTGGCTTCCATCCCTGGGCCAGGAAGATCCCTTGGAGGAGGAAATGGCAACCCACTCCAATATTCTTGCCTGGGAAATCCGTGGACAGAGGAGCCCAGCAGGGTACAGTTCATGGGGCTGCAGAGAGTGGAACATGACTGAAGTGACTGAGCACACGTGCGCACACGCTGAATGGGAATAATCTGAGAGGGGAGAGTTGATGATGCAGGAGGGAAAGGGAAGGATTGTTGGAGAAGTATCCTTTAGGGGGTCAGAGAGTATATGATGGGGGTTGAGGGGAGGAAATGATTTTATTAGAGCAAGGACAGTTTTTCCACGGCAGTGCAAGAGAAAGCAGGGCATATGAGCCCAGATGCGGATAGTGCCTGCCAGTAAATATAGAGTTTGGTGCAGTTGGAGGTTCTCTTCTGTCCGATTCTGTTATAGGCAGAGAAAAGGTGTGAAATAATGCCTAGAAGAAAGCAAATAGGCCTGGGAACTTGTAAAAGGCTTACTAAGGGCCTACTTGAAGTCCTAAGATGAGAATAGTTGGCATGGTTGTATGTTTTTTTGAGCCACATTTGTAAGTTTTAAAAAGCAGAACAAAGAAACGAATATGTGATATGACCTCAACAGTCGTAATAGTATGCATAGAAGATAAACTGAAAAAAAAAATAAGCCAGATGTTGACAGTGTTTGTTTCTTTCTCATTTTCACTTTACTGTATTTTCTAGATTACAGAAGGAGGTTTGTAAGAATGGGAGATGGCTTACAAATACTGAGTTACATTGTGTGCCAAGTATTGTCCTGACTGCTTCACATGGATTATCTCACTTAATCTTTACCAAAAAATTCTGAAAAGCCCTCTGAGATACGATCTGTTATTATTCCCAATTTACGAAAGAAGAAACTGAGACTTGGTAAGCTAAGTAGCTTAGTCTAGTAAATGTTCAAGCCGAATATAAATGTAAGAAGTGTGACTAGACTAGATCAGTGGGTGATACTTTGGAGAAGTAAAGTGGGGTGTGAATGGAGAGAATCAGTAAATGTAATAAAAAGTAGGTTAACAGGTAATCTTTGAAAGAATAGCTGTTAGATTCATCAATCTCAGAAACTAGGTCTCAGGGAATTGAGAAAGATTAGACAGATTTTAAAGAGACATGAGAGCAAGGTCAAATGAAAGGCATTGATCATTTTTGTATTGTTGTTTTAAAGAAGTAGGGGCCTGAGCATGTTATCAGAAAAAGAGTGTTCCTGGAAAGGATGAAATCAGAGGTGAGAGAAAGGAGATAACACTTTGGCAAGGCACTGAGAACAGCTTAGCGTTGGAATGGAAAATCTTTTTACTTGAGACTCAAGCAAAGTGGGAAGGTGTTGATGGAATGATTTGTTGGCTGAGAGGCAGAATTAGTTCGGGTCTCATTCTTTTGGGTAAAGTAGAAAACAGTCATCTACTAAAGGAAGAGGGAAAAGGTCAGAAAAAGTATAAAGGGAAGGATATGCTGTGAGTATAGTTTAAGGAGTCAGTAGGAGTTGGAGAAGTAAAACAGCTTGTTAAACATTGCAAAAGACCAGGTCATCATTGGACAACGTAACACTGTGATGTGATGGATCAGGTTTGCGAGCCAGCGATGATAAGGGAGTATAGGTTCAAGCTTTACTTTCCAGGCAGACCAGCTTGGTGCCTCAGAAAATATTTTGATAGAATTCTTTCCCTTCCCTCCCACAGAAAGAGCTAGATCTACAGCTTGTTTCAAAAATTAACTCCGTATAAGGGTAGCAAGGCTGTGTCTGTGGGGTTTCCCCAGTGGCTCAGCAGTGAAGAATCCTCCTGCCAATGCAGGAGACTCGACTTCGATCCCTGGGTGGGGAAGATCCCCTGGAGAAGGAAATGGCAACCCATTCCAGTTTTCTTGCCTGAGAAATCCCATGAACAGGAACCTTGCGGGCTACAGTCCATGGGGTCGCAAAAGAGTTGGACACAACTGAGTGACTAAACAGCAATGACAGTAGCACTCTCTCATCACACTGGGCAGCAGCTGCAGTTGCAGCTCCCGGACAGCCACATGATCACAAGGGTGAACAGCCTGTACACTCAAAGCCATCCTCTACCCAGACAGCCATTCTGCTTTTCACTTTGAGGAAGTATAGGGCTTCCCTGGTGGCTCAGATGGGAAAGCGTCTGCCTACAATGTGGGAGGCCTGGGTTCAATCCCTGGGTCGGGAAGATCTCCTGGAGAAGGAAACGGCAATCCACTCCAGTATTCTTGCCTGGAAAATCCCATGGACGGAGGAGTCTGGTAGGCTACAATCCAAGGGTAGTCAGCCTGTACACTTAAAGCCATCCTCTACCCAGCCATTCTGCTTTTCACTTTGAGGAAGTAGAGCATTCAATAAATTACAAGAAATATTCACCACTTTATTTTAAAATAGGCTTTGTACTAGGTGACTTTTGCCCCCAACTGTAGGCTGTTGTAAGTGTTCTGAGCATGTTTAAGGTAGACTAGGCTAAGCTGTGGTATTCAGTAGGTTAGGTAGTATTAGATTTTTGACTTAACAGTGTTTTTAGTTTATAGCAGATTATTCCAAATGTAGCCCCATGGTAAATCAAAGCAGGTCTATGGTAGCAAATGAACCTAAGTGTATTGCAGATGTTTGGCATAGCACACTAAAGGACTGGAGAACTAAGCAACTAGGAAAGCCAGCATTTTGACTGTGAGCTGTATACGAAAGAGCTTTACACAATTAGCATCAGATAGTTAGTAAATTTATTTTTTAAAGGGGTGTGGGTTAGCAGTTCTGAAACTGTTACATGTGTATACTAGTATTACGTAAATACATAAATAAACTTATGTTTTTAATATACACTAGAGAGGTAAAAATAGATACAGGGGTATGTCCATTTATACCTACCTACATACATGTATGTCCTGCATTTCGCAGACCGAGAGGAAGGAACTCCTAGTGGTCAAGTACGGTCTGAACACAAAAGAAAGAGTAATAGGAATGGATTAAAATACAGAATGAACAAAACATTCATGAGCCCATTCTGACATAAATAATTGAATACATAAATTATGTATTGAAGGGAAAGAAACAGCTCATACTTACAGTGGCATTCCCATTAGTAAATATAAAAGGAATGATAGAAATAGACAAATCACCATTTAATAAAAGTAATCTTTGTGGCAGGTAAGAATCATCCATTGTTACTTAAATTAGGGGGCAGAATGTAGTGAGAAACAGGATGTTTGCATAGTTGCAAAGTATCTCCCTACAAGATAACTTATTAGTTGCAAAGGGGAAAATAGTAACTTTGCAGTGGCAACATCTGGCAGACTACCTACTGATCAGTTAACATTGCCAGTAATAAGGCATCATGTGCTTCTGGGTATAATGGTTGAAGGATGCAACCTCCCTTTCTCAGTGATCTAGCTAAAAACGCGTGACCTCAACCTAATCATGAGAAACTAGCAGACAAACCCAGAGTGAAGAACATTCTACAGAATAACTGGCAAGCAACACTTCAGGTGTCAAAGACAAAGACAGGAAAGTAAGGAGATGTGGTGGCTAAATGCACTGTGGTGTCCTAGGTTGGCTCCTGGCCTGGGAAAAGAATAGAACAGCTGGCAAAACTCAAGCTCTGTAGGTTAGTAATTAGCATTCAGTTAATGTTCATCTTTTGGTTTAGAATAGATCCTTATAGTAATATAAGATGTTACCATTACCTGGGTGAAGAATATAGGAACTCTATACTGTTCTTACTACTTTTATTATTTCAGAGTCTAAAAAGATTCTGAGTTTGTATTGATTATTAAGTTGGATGGACAAGTTGTAAAACTACTCTGACATTTAATTTCTTTTTCCATAAAATAGACACAGTACTATTTGCTTCATCTTGCTCAGAGATAGAGTAATAAAATGTCAGTTGTTATTATAAAAGGTTACATTGAAATGAACTGTGTCCTTTAGTGATTCTACCAAGAAGATCAGTTAACTCCATTTTTTTTCTGTCTTGAACAGAATTAACCAAAAATGCCTCTCCCCTCTGTACTGATCAGTTTCTTTCACCTTTACAGCATTTCAGACTGCCTTTCGAGCTCAGGGGCCCCTGGCTGTGCTAGAGCATTTTGATACCATCTATAGCATTCTGCAGTAAGTAAAGTAGCGCCTCTGGTACTTTAAAAAGAACTGGTGGCTGTTTGCCTTAACTTTGCATGTTAGTCCAGAAATTCCGTGTTATAGTTCACTGATACTTGGTTCTGGGTGCTGAAATTTCTGCTCATGAGCATTTACCCCAGCTCGCCACCATATTTATTCAGTCAAATGATTTCACGTGTTTTTATAAGCATTAGACTCCTCAAGTTTGATCTGATCTGTTAAAATGGGCTCTGCAGGTTCCTGGCTCACCCCCGGCACTTTCTTTCCCTCATAGTCACTTTCGAAGTATAGACCCTGGCCTCAAGGAAGACACACTGGAATTCCTGATAAAAGGTGTTTATGGGAAGGGGGTAAGGGATGGAAGGTGTATGTTGCTGTTTGTTTGCTGTTTCCTGCATTTTATCAGCCATGTGATGATATCAAGGCTGTGGTGAATCAGTTGGTTTGGCTAAGCCCGGGACCTCTGACCTACTAGGTCTGTAATCTTGGTGGGCGATACAGAGCAATGTGTGTTCACTGTAAGGGCAGACCGACAATATTCTTCCTACTTATGGGCTGCCTCTCTTCAATGGAGGCTGTCCTTCCCGTTGCCAGAGAGAATGTGAGGTAACGAGTGAGAGAGTAGGGATAGGGCATGCCCGGGACATCAGGGTCAGGGGTCCAGAGGGCTTAGCCTGTGCTGTGGCCACTGAGAGATGAAACACAGATCTTTGGTAATCTGATGGCTGCGAGTGCTGGGGCTTTGAAGTGGGGTGGTGTGAGGAAAGTGAGTGAAACTGACCCCAGATCCTGCCCTTTGCAGTGGTGTCCCGCCACTCCCAGGAACTCCCCACCATCTTGGATGATGCAACTTTGAGTGTATCAGACAGAAGCGCCCACCTGAACGCCCTCAAGATGAACTGCTATGCTCTGATACGCCTCTTGGAGTCCTTTGAGACCATGAGCAGCCAGACGGGTCTCATGGACCTGGAGCTTGGTGGGAAGGTAATTTGTTCCTGGCTCACTTAATATGAGGTCTGGGGAAGTGGGGGAGTTGGTGGGAAAGATAGAAGTTAGTGATTCTGAGAATTCTTTCCCTTTCTGCCCTTGGTCCTTGTTTAAAGCTTTCGAGAAGGTACTTAGAAGTATTGCAGTGTATCTTTGACTAAGAAGCAGCTCTTTTATATTTTGGAACTTTTAATCCTTCTGTCTTACCTTTTACCTTGTCTTGCCACTGGATAGCTTGAGCACTCAGATTAACAGATTGTGATCCTCTTTTCTTCCTCATTTTTTCCTAAATATATCCTTTTTTAGGGTAGGAAATCCCGGGCCAAGGCAGCCCATGGCTTTGACTGGGAGGAAGAGAGGCAACCAATTCTTCAGCTTTTAACACAGCTGCTCCAGTTGGACATCCGTCACTTGTGGAACCACTCAATAATCGAAGAGGAGTTTGTCAGGTGGGTGGTGACCGAGCCAGGGGTTGCTGGCCATGAGGAATGAGGGCTCTGGAGTTAGAGATGCTTTTGAAATGGTTCATTTCATGCTGCAGGTCTGTCTCTAGTACATCGACATGTGCTGGTTACGTTGAGTTGTTCAGAAGTAGACAGCAAAGGTTAGAAACTGCTTTATTCACTCACTTAGCAGTATTTACAGAGAATCTCCTAGGTACACGGCTGGTATCATGAAAGGCACTGAAATCCAGCATTTCTGTCCTCACAAGTGTTTATATTTTAGACCAGAAGACAATTTTTTAAATAAACAAAATATGTAGTATGCATTCAGGTTTTTTACTGTGGAGAAAAACAGAAGGGGTGGCAAGTATGAGGGGAAAGGGCTGTAATGTGTATCAGTGGCTCTAGCAAGACTTATTGAGGTAGCAGCTCTAGCAAGACATTTGAGCAAAGCCTTTGAGGAGGTAATGAGAGCCATGAGAATTGGGGGAGAGCACAGGCAGGAAATAGGTACCAAGGAGGGGGTGTGCTGAGCAGGTACACGTAACAGCACTGAGGCCAGAGCGACCGCCGAGACGAGGTGAGGGTCGAGCTGTGAGGTCGGGGCCGGGGGCCCAACTCCAGGTCCCCATAGGCCGTCACACTGACTTTGCCACCAGTGCAAGGTGGGGCCCTCGGGGTTCCAAACAGGGCAGTGAGGTGGTCTGGCTGCCTTAATAAGGTCACTCTGGCTGTTGTGTCAAAACAGACTCTGGAGGGAAACGAGGAAAGCGGGAAACCAGTTAGGAGGCTGTGGTGGTGACTTGAGCAGGAGATGGCCGTAGCTTAGACCCAAGAGGGAGTGGAGATGGGGAGCCATGGGTGCAGTGTGTACTTATTCCTTAAGGAGAGCCTACAGGATGAGCTGGCAGATGGATTAGAGGTTGGAGGGAGGGTGTGGTCGAGGATGACTCACCTAGGGTTCTGGGCTGAGCATTTGAAAAAATGGAGCTGCTGGTAACAGATAACAAAGCCTGTGGGAGTGTGTTTGGGGGGAAAGTGGAAGTTCTGTTTTGGATGTAGAAAGTTGGAGGTGCCTGTTAAGACATCCAAGTAATGTCACTTTTGGATGTGAAATGTACAAAGGGAAGTAGTAAGGGAGAGAGATCTGAGCTCGAGCACACATTTGGGAATGTAATACATTTATATAAATGCTGTTTGTAGCCATGAGACTGAATGAGATCAGTAAATCAGTAAGTATACCTAGAAGAGAGCAGAGGACTGTACCTCAGGGCACTCCAGCATCGAGCGTGAGTTGAGGAGGAACCAGCTAAGACACAGAGAGGAGCCTAGGCTCCTGCTGCCAGATGAGGCATGTTTCAAGGGAAAGGGAGTGACCAGCTGTGTCAGATGCAGCCAGGATGAGGACTGAGTTGGCCATTCAACATTGAGTCGTCATCGTGATTCTGTCCGACTTTTATCATACATTCAGCTTCTGTGCAGACATCATAACTGGTGGAAAGGAGGGAGTACGTACATGGCGGTCAGCAAAGCAGCTAGATGTAGAAGGTGATAGAGCAGAGGAAACTAGAAGACCCTGACTGCAGCAGCAGAGATAGAATGGATGAGGCAAGGGCCGTATAATTGAGTCCAGACCACTAATGTCTCCATCTTCATTTCTCAGCTTGGTTACTGGCTGCTGCTACCGCCTCCTGGAGAACCCCACCATTAGTCACCAGAAGAACCGCCCTGCCCGAGAAGCCATCGCGCACCTGCTGGGTGTAGCTTTGACACGTTACAACCACATGCTGAGTGAGTCCACCCTTCCTTTTCCCCACCCCTTCCCAAGGCCAGGATCGTGGCTCATATGCAGGACTCCACAGGTGCCACTGTGAAGATCATCCAGATGCTGCAGCACTTTGAGCACCTGGCATCCATCCTGGTGGCAGCTGTGAGTCTTTGGGCAACTGATTACGGAATGAAGAGCATTGTAGGAGAGATCGTAAGGTGACCCTGCCTTCTCTGCGTTTCTAATTCTCATTTTCCTCAGGGAGAAAAGGAATATTGGCGACAAGTTCTCTGTGTAACACTACATTCCTTCAGATGTTGTTTAGTTGCTAAGTCATGTCCAATTCCTTGCAACCGTAGGGACTGTAGCCACCCAGGCTCCTCTGTCCATAGGATTTCCCTGGCAAGAATCCTGGAGGGGGTTGCCATTTCCTCCTCCAGGGGATCTTCCCGACCCAGGGACTGAACTCCCGCACTGACAGGCAGGTCCTGGAAGGCTGCTGCTGCCGACTGTGTGTCACACCCGACTTCGTGACCCCTGGGGGGGAGGATTCGATCCGGGCTCCGATCACACCTGACTTCGTGACCCCTGGGAGAGAGGGTTCGATCCGTGCTCCGAAACGAGGCTTGACCATCGGGAGGTTTTTGTGTAGCAAAGTTTTATTAAAGTGTAATAGAGATAGAGAAAGCTTCTGACATAGACATCAGAAGGGGCAGAAAGAGTGCCCTGTTGCTAGTTTTCAGCAAGGCCTTTGTGTCTGTCAGCAAGCTGCTGATCAGATAAGAGCGGCATCTCAAGGCTGAGGGAGTTTGACCAGGCCCTGCTCCCACAATATGCATTTTTGAGATAGGATGGCGCAAAGTGTGTCATCCCTGGCCAGAAAACAATTGACATGAATACTGGTTTGTTGAGCCATTATCACCCCAAGGTTTGAGAAAAGAAAAAAAATCTGTTAGTCTCAGGTGGAACTATTTTGAAGAAAGACAGATTCCAAAGCAAATACATCGTTTCATAAACATAGCTTGAAAAAAATATTTCCATATGAAAAATTGATTAGCTCAAGGCAGAACCAGATGTTATTAGAAGCCTCTTTTAATTTTGTTGTAGAGAAGGGAAAAAAATGTCTGCCACTTGCAGTTTATTTCCTCCTGCCACTTGGAGACCTCTGGCCTTCCTACCTGTTACCCTCTCAATTCTTTACCGGCTGACCCACCAGGGAAACCCCCTTCAGATGTTAGATGCCAACTTAATTCTTGCCGGGACCTGAGTGATTAGATTATGCTGCTCTGGCTGTGTTTATTCCCCTGTGTAGAGAAATTGGACAGAAGTGTCCCCAGGAGCTGAGTCGGGACCCTACGGGGGCAAAGGGTTTTGCCACCTTCCTGACAGAACTAGCAGAGCGCATCCCGGCTACCCTGATGTCCAGCATGTGCATTCTGCTAGACCATCTGGATGGAGAGGTAGGTGGTCCCTTGGTCAGTGGGTTGTGAGTCCAGTGTTGAAAGGCTGTTTCTTAACATGAAGGTAATAACTTTCACATGAAGTTAAATTGTCTCAGCTAATCACTGTGGCAATTCCTTCCTGTAGAGAAACAGATGAAGTTTATTGAATTAAAAGGCCATGTCAGTATCACACTGGTTTCATCCCAGTGTAGTAGAGAGATGACAGTTCCACAGCTTAAGTCAGGGAGAAACTCGGCTGTGGTAGTGGGTCATCCATTTTGCAGGATGAAGCTCCTTCCTGCTACCCAACTCTCAGGTGCTCCCGCATCACCTCTCACTTCTCTTGTCCTCAGTGTTAACCTGGCTCCTTCCCAAACGGATAGGATACTAGCCCTCCTCAGTGAATGTTAGGAGCCACGATAATCTGCTCATTCACCTAATGTACTGACACCATAACTTTATATTGCAAGGCCCCATTTTCTGGCTATTGGTGTGGCAAAAACCCTCAACTATTCTCCCATCCGATTCTGCAGTGCACACGGTCAGCCCTAGGGCTGATTGCTGTTTCTCTGTCAGTCAGTGAATTGTGGGAAGGGGACTGTGAGGGAAGGCAGTGTTATTAGTAAGGATCAAAGGCTTTGAGGCCTCAGAAGCAAGGTGGTAATTAATGCTTCTCAAACGTGTGTTGGTAGATGGATGTGATTTCACATTCAGCTGCCACCATGGCTACCTCCTTGCATGGTGCAGGGGAAGGGGTACTGCTCTGAGCTCTAGTTTATTTTGTCGCTACATTCTCTTCTGAGCAGACAAGGCCCTTCTGGCATTCAGCTTTTTCCAGCGACCTCAGGGTGAATGCCGAGCTTCCAATGCAGGGGGGTGCGGGAGCTATCCCTGGTCAGGGAACTAAGGTCCCGATGCTGAACAGCATAAGAGTTTAGGGCAAGGACAGTCAGTGTGGGGGTGCAGAGTCCCCACCAGCCTTGCTCTCTCTCAGAATTACATGATGCGCAACGCCGTACTGGCGGCCATGGCAGAGATGGTGCTGCAGGTCCTGAGTGGGGATCAGCTGGAGGCGGCGTCCCGGGACACTCGGGACCAGTTCCTGGACACCTTGCAGGCCCACTGCCATGACGTCAACTCCTTTGTGCGCAGCCGTGTTCTGCAGCTCTTCACCCGAATCGTCCAGCAGAAGGTGAGTACCCATTGACGTGATAGAGATCCACAGAACCCCTCTGTGCAGGCCAAAGAAAAAAGGAAAGTAGCTGTGTCAAAGAAGAGTCTAGAATTCAGGATCTCACTGCTGGTAGTAAAGGCCCACCTCTATCAGGGACAAGGATTCTGGCTCCATTCAAGAACTACACTGTCTTAATACACACAGTATTCCCGAACTGTTCACATCCCGTAGAAAAGTTTCTTCAGATGAGTGGCTCGCACATGTAGAGTGCTCTTCACCATCATCTTGACATTATGGCCAGTGTGGACTGGGATCTGATCCTCTACTCCTGCCTCCACAGGCTCTGCCCTTGACGCGTTTCCAGGCAGTGGTGGCCTTAGCTGTGGGGCGTCTGGCAGACAAGTCAGTGCTGGTCTGTAAAAGCGCCATCCAGCTGCTCGCCAGCTTTCTTGCCAATAATCCCTTTTCCTGCAAGGTACGTAGCCTTGGCCCACCCAGAAGAGGGATTAAATGGAAACAGGTGAAATTCCATGAGTCAGTGACCCTGTGTTCATTGTTCCTTGGTAGCTTAGTGACACTGACCTCGCTGGACCACTGCAGAAGGAGACCCAGAAATTACAAGAGATGAGAGCCCAGAGGCGAGCCACAGCGCCTTGTGAGTAGGGGCTGTGGGGGAGCTTTCAACCCCGACACCCTTCTCCCCACAGCGGGGAGCTCAAGGCAAGGGTCTTAAGTGAAACCTCATTCAGCCGCAGAGCTAGACCCCGCCGAGGAGTGGGAGGCCATGCTGCCAGAGTTGAAAGCTACCCTGCAGCAGCTGCTGACGCTTCCCCAGGAAGGAGAGGGGATGTCCGAGGGAGTTGCCAAGACAGAGACCCCCGAGGAGGTGGAAGGACGCATCCGTCGGTTGCTAGCCAAAGCTAGTTACAAGTATGGAAAAGAATGCAGTATTCTCTCGTGACCCATTAGGTTTAGAGTTCATTTTTGGGAAACTATATATATGTATGTTTTTAATTGAAATTTAGTTGATTGGCAGTGTTGCACTAATTTCTGCTGTACAGCAAAGTAACTGTTACACACGTGTATACATTCTTTAATGGTACGTTTTTTTCAATGAAATATCTCTTCCAAGCCTGCTTTCTAGCCACATAGTTTCCTTCCCATGGGGCAGCAACAGTAGTGGTTAAGCGCCTCCTTCTAGAAATAATGTTTAGTCACACAGTCAAACTAACCTTCATTTCCCCCCCGACCCCTTTTTATACAAGTGACAGAGTTCTCCCCCAGAAGGTCTAGGTTCTTGGTGAACTCATGAGCTAGGCTCTCTGACACAGGCTGCAGTGACACTCTCAAGGGGGCGGGATTGGTGACAGGCCGTGTTCTGTCAGGCAGGCCATCATCCTCACTCAGGAAGCCATAGGCCACTTCCGGGAGTCTGAGCCCTTCTGTCATGTGGAGCCAGAGGAGTCAGAGGAGACCAGGTTCCTCAGTCTCTTAGGAACCATCTTCAAAGGTAAATTCCTTTTCCTTCTTCAGTCCGCAAACAAGACACTTCAGCTAGTATTTATGGCCCTTTGACATTATGTCAGACAATGACCTGACTCACAGTCTGGCACTGAAAGAGGCCAGAGGGGGGTCTGCGGTGTGTCTGCTTGGGAATGGAAGCAACCCACAGGCCTGAGATCCATAGTCACAGGGAGTGGAAGGGTATTTCAAACCATAGACAACTCAAGGAATCTTTTCTGAGAAATGAACCAAGATCTTTTAGACTAAATTCTAAGTGTATACTTTCTTACTGGGAGTTCCCTGGCAATCCAGTGGTCAGGACTCCACATTTCCATTGCAGGGAGCATGGGTTTGGTCCATGGTCAGGTAACTAAGATCCTGCAAGCTACATGGCATGGCGAAACAAAACTTTCCTATGGTAGAAACACATACTCATGGATGTTTATAACTGTTGGGTTTCCCCATATACCCTTGAACAAAAACTATCTTGTAATTCTCTTAATTCTAGGCTCAGCAGCTCCCACCCAGGAGGAGAATCCCCAAGCGGCTACAGGCATCTTGGGCCCAGGAGAGACTGGCTGTAAGGACAAGCCCAGTGGGTCAGAGCCTGAGGAATGCAACGATGAACTGGTGAAGCAGGAGTTGCTGGTGCAGTACTTGCAGGATGCCCACAGCTTCTCCCTGCAGATCACCAAGGCCATTGGCATCATCAGCAAGATGATGTACGAACACACAACTACAGGTGCGCCGTGTCCCTACCACACAGGCCAGAGCTTGGAATTGGAAGGATCCGTCTCGTCCGTATTTGATTGATGTCTGTCTGCTCCTTTGAAGGGCCCAGATTCTCTACTTCCTTTTGCCTAGTGTAGCCCTGTGGAGTGTGCATATAGTATTTCATGGGGCTTTAGGGGGAGGTGGGGTCCTCAGGAGAAATGGGGAGGGTGTCCCCTCACGTGTTGATACATTAAGAGAGGTTCTGTCTTTAAGTGTTGGGGTGTTTTGCCAATAGGTTTCGCTGATAGGTGACATTTGTGTCTGTTCTCTCAGTGGTGCAGGAGGTGATTGAATTTTTTGTGATGGTGTTCCAATTTGGGGTACCCCAGGCCGTGTTTGGGGTGCGCCGCATGCTGCCCCTCATCTGGTCGAAGGAGCCGGGTGTCCGGGATGCTGTGCTGAACGCCTACCGCCAACTTTATCTCACACCCAAGGGGGACTCCGCCAGGTACACGGGCTGCATCGGCCTTTGCTAACTTCCCTGAAGTCAGCTTCTCCCAGGACATGTCTAGTCTGCTGAAGGGAGCTGGGGGAGTGGGCTCCTAGGGGACTTCTAGACCCAGAGGCAGTAGGTCTGTGACGGACTGGGAGAGGGGACTCGCAGTGAAACCCAGCCTAAGCAGTTATTGGGTTTGTTTTTGTTTCTTTTTATTGAAATATAGTATAATACAACACTATATAACTTATAAGTGTAGATTGTAGTGATTCACAATCTTTAATGGTTATATTGTTTTTAGTTATAAAATATTTCCCATGTTGCACAGTGCATCCTTGTAGCTTATTTTATACATGACAATTTGTCCTATTAGGCTTCTTCCTGTATATTGCCACTTCCCCACCCCTCTCCCCACTGGCGAATGCTAGTTTGTTCTCTTTGTCCGTGTATCTGAAACAGTTGTTTATTGTTTGACACTGGCAGGATTGCCTAATAACCTATTTGCCAGGTTCAGCTTCTACGTCTTTTAATGAACCCTGATCTCTGCTGCTCCCACAGAGCCAAGGCCCAGACTTTGATTCACAATCTCTCTCTGCTGCTGGTGGATGCCTCAGTTGGGACCATTCAGTGTCTTGAGGAAATTGTAAGTATGCTTACTTCCAGTTACTCATTGAGCGAGTATTAGTGGTTACAGTGTGCACATCAGCTTACTCAGCCCCTCAAAGAAATATAAGATTATTTGCTTTCAACTCTAGTTGGCAGCCAAAAACCATAACACATCTTAGAGCAATGTAGCAGATAAGTAGTACAGGTGACGTTTATTGTAGCAACAGTAATATAACACATTATGCCAGGCACTAATTCAATCACTTTGCTCATATTGACATGTTTCATCCTCAGAATGGCTCTAGGAGGCAGTATTATTATCGACATTTTCCGATAAGAAACTTGAGGTACAGAGAGCTTAAAGAACTTGGCTAACTCAGTCAGTTAGTGACAGAGTTTAAGATTCAATCTCAGGCTTCAGAGTTCCAGAAAACACACTCCTGCCTGGTACGTTATGTTGGCAAGTAGAGAAGAGAGCAGTGTCAGGTCAAAGAGTCAAGGGCAGAGCTTCCTGAAGGTGGCAGGACTTGATTTGGATCTTGATGCATCAGATTTAGAGAGTTCAAGAAAGGAGGGGAGACATTTCAGACAGAGCCGAGCAAGAGCACTGCCTGTGTTGTAGAAGGAAGACCGTTGCGTCTGGCTCAAGATTGTTACCTGGAAAAGACAGTGAAGCTGAAAACAGGTTGGAGCTAAACTGGAAAGATCCGTGGGATCTAGGACTTGAACCTTATCGGCCAGGGCCCCCAGCATTTCAGTGCGGCAGAGCTGCTTTGAAGGGCTTGGGTGGTGGGGCTCTAGGCAGAGACGGTGCTGACCACGAGCCTCCACTGGGAGGAGCAGCATCACCAGCCACGTTTTCTCCTCACTGTGGAAAAGAAGAGCCTGCTGGAGGCGCCCGGCCTGAGATCTTGCAGGGCAGCAACTGGCCAGGAGCGCATACAGCAGGCCACAGAGAGCTGTTGCTGTCAGTACATGGTGAGCAGGGCTGTGGCCTGATGAAGCAGACATCTGGGAGAGCGCAGCACACAGGCTGGTGGGAGCCGAAGCCCAGAACGTTCCCGGAGGCTGCTGTGGGTGTCGACAGGGGTCTGAACTTTGGGGGTGGGAGGAATATCTATAGAGTAGCACTTCATGGAAGACAAATTTTAAAAGGGAAAAAAGGTGGAATGAGTGACCGATGCATAAAAAGTTAGATGACAGAGGTTTGAAGCATCTGAGACTTGTGGTGTTGTCATTGGCAAAATGAAAAGGCAAAGATGATGGTATCCATGTGGGACACATTGAGTTGGTGGTAGCAGCGAGAAAACCTACTAGAAATTTCCACAAAGTGTTGTCCAGACTATAGACATGCACGAACTCAACAGGGTCAGTTTCAACACGTCATCTAAAGAAACGTTTTGAAGGCAGGAGAGTAGAAAGCAGAGGTAGAGGTATCTCCCAGATCTCAGCTTTACATCTTCAGCTGCCTCCTTCCTCTCCACTAAGGGTTCTCAGTGTTCTCTTGAGAGGAAGCAGACCAGGTATCAGGGGATTTGTTACTTTGGGGCCTGAGCCCTTTTTCTTTTCTCTCCAGATCTGTGAGTTTGTGCAGAAGGATGAATTGAGCCCAGCAGTGACTCAGGTGCTGTGGGAGCGGGCAACTGAGAAGGTGTCCTGCTCCCCTCTGGAGCGCTGCTCCTCTGTCATGCTTCTTGGGATGATGGCACGGTGAGGCTCAGATCAGACAGACCGAGGGGTGAGTGAGGAGAGGAAGGTTCCCTGAGGACCGTTGTTACTGCTCCAGTGAGAGCACTCAGACCTGGCTGAGCTCTGCATGTGCATCGCCACCTAAATGGAGAACGGGTGACAGTGCCGTTCCAGACCGCCCAGCAGAGTGGGGTCAGTGGTGCGTGAGGGGTGCTGAGGGCCGGCCCCACGCGTAGCGCTCCAGGGCTCCTGAAGCCTGAGTAGGGTGCGGCTCCTACCCTCCTTGGTGGGGGTCCCCACACAGAGATGTCCGTAAGTGGCTTTAACTCTATGGCTTCTTCTAGAGGAAA
Source organism: Antilocapra americana (assembly GCA_007570785.1). Classification (NCBI taxonomy): domain Eukaryota; kingdom Metazoa; phylum Chordata; class Mammalia; order Artiodactyla; family Antilocapridae; genus Antilocapra; species Antilocapra americana. Next base: position 15,486,584 of record ML663560.1, read on the forward strand.
ACCAGAAATTGTGGGAAGCAACTTGGACACCCTGGTGAATATAGGGCTGGACGAGAAGCTCCCACCGGACTACAGGTTGGCCCAGCAGGTGTGCCACGCCATCGCCAACATCTCGGACAGGAGGAAGGTACATGGGGTGGTAACGTCCAAACTAGGGAGAGTGCGCGTCCTCCTGTCCACCCTCAACACTCACCGAGTTGTCTTCCCTGCCCTCAACAGCCTTCTATGGGTGAACGTCACCCTCCCTTCCGGCTGCCCCAGGAGCACCGCCTGTTTGACCGCCTGCGGGAGATGGTCACGAAAGGTGAGCTGCCTGCCGCGCAGGGCCTGGGGTGGCAGCGGCTTCCCTGTCTGCGGTGGCAGCTTCCCCCTCTTCCTGCACAGGCAGCGTCCACCCAGACCCTCTCTGGGTCCCGTTCAAGGAGGCAGCTGTGGCCCTCATCTACCAGCTGGCTGAGGGCCCCGAGGTGATCTGTGCCCAGATGTTGCAGGACTGCGCAAAGCAGGCCCTGGAGAAGGTGGAGAAGAGTGACCACCAGGAGGCCCCACGTAAGTGGGCAGGAGGGGTGGTGGGCCTATGGCCGCAGCCCCTGACACACCACCTCCTGCAGCAACCCTGACCCCCTCAGCCCTCCCTGTCCCTTTCTGTCACTCATGCTGCACAGTCGCTGCTGCCATGCCCTCCACTCTCGTGTATTGCTTCTTTTTTTTTTTTAAATAATTTTATTTATTTTGGGCTGTGCCCGGTCTTAACTGCGCAGGCTTTTCTCTAGTTGCAGTGAGTGGGGACGACTCTGCAGTTGTGGTACACGGGCTTCTCATGGTGGTGGCTTCTCTTACCGTGGAGCGTGGGCTCTAGGCACAAGGGCCTCAGTGGCTGTGGCTCCCAGGCTCTAGATAGAGCACAGGCTCGGTGGCTGTGGTACTTGGGCCCAGTGGCTCCAAGGCATGTAGGATCTTCTGGACCAGGGATGGAAACCCACGTTTGCTGCATTGGCAGGTGGATTGTTTACCGTTCTCCACCAGGGAAGCCCTCCTGCTCCTTCCCTGGGTGTAGAGCAGGTGAGCCAGGGGACCATCTGTGAAAACAGTGCAGGGGCCTGTGAAACTTTATGGCCTTTCTCTCCCTGCTCCCATCCTGCAGAGGAGGCCCCTGTGCTCCCCACCTTCCTGTTGATGAACCTGCTGTCCCTGGCCGGGGACGTGGCTCTGCAGCAGCTGGTGCACCTGGAGCAGGCCGTGAGCAGAGAGCTCTGTCGGCGCCGAGTCCTGCGGGAGGAGCAGGAGCACAAGAGGAAGGAGCCCAAGGAGAAGGTGAACAGCACGCATTCGCTTTTGGGTTCCTGCCCCAAGTGTTACCCAGACTTGCTTCTGGCCCTCAGGTCCTTCACATTTCCTTCTGGGGAGCTCTGCTTCTCTCCTGTTCATTGAGCTCACAGAGGCTCTGCCTCCTTGCTCCCTGGAAACGATTAGTGAGAACACAGTTGGATCACCCATGAAGTGTTTTAGGTAAGTCCAGAGCATCGAGGAGGAGAAGGCAATGGCTCCCCTCTCCAGTACTCTCGCCTGGAAAATCCCATGGACGGAGGAGCCTGGTAGGCTGCAGTGCACGGAGTCGCTAAGAGTCGGACATGACTGAGCGGCTTCACTTTCACTTTTCACTTTCATGCATTGGAGAAGGCAATGGCAACTCACTCCAGTGTTCTTTCCTGGAAAATCCCAGGGATGGCGGAGCCTGGTGGGCTGCCGTCTACGGGGTCGCACAGAGTCAGACCTGAGTGAAGCGACTTAGCAGCAGCAGCAGAGCATTGAGGTAGGGACCTTAGCATAAAATCCAGGCTGTGCGCAAGGCACTGTTTGCTAGAACCTGCACGCTCCCACTGCCTTGCTGGCAGCCTTGGAGACTGGGCCTGGCCCCTGATGGAACCTTGTGTTCTCTCCACTAGAGGCAGTAATGTCTGGCAGACAAATGAGATACAGCCCTGCAGCAGTGGGGTAAAGTCTGACCACCTCTGTGACCTTGAGCTGTTGTCTGGCAGGTTCCATTGGTTTATTTTGTCTAGGAAGTTATATGCTGCTATGAGGATGAATCGGAGAAGATGTGGGATGCTCTGGCCACTTTAAACACCAATGGAGAGGACCTAGTGCTTTTCCTGTTTAATTCATGAGTCCTTCCTCTTCAGATACACGTGACAAGCCTGTGAATAGCTTTGCAGAATTTGCCCTTCTCCAGATCCATTCATGCGAAATGAAGGGTAGGCTAGAATCAAACCTGTCTGCCTACCCATGATCCCTGGCTGCTTTCCCAACAGAATTCAAACTCTGAGTCCACCTTGGAGGAGGAGATGGGGCTGGGCGGGGCCACAGCTGATGACACTGAGGCGGAACTCATCCGCGGCATCTGTGAGCTGGAGCTACTGGAAGGTGAGAAGGGCTGCTGAGTGAGCCTTTCCCCAGCCGGGTAGCCCGTCCCACACCTCAACTTGTTCCTTCACCAGGCAAACAGACACTGGCTGCCTTTGTTCCACTTCTGCTTAAAGTCTGCAACAGCCCTGGTCTCTATAGCAACCCGGAGCTCTCCACAGCCGCTTCACTCGCCCTGGGCAAGTTCTGCATGATCAGGTGGGCCCCAGGGTGGAGCTTGCCTTCTCCAGGACGGTGGGGGCTGGTGCCGTCTCCCTGACCATCCTCTCTTTGCCTCTAGTGCCACTTTCTGTGACTCCCAGCTTCGTCTTCTGTTCACCATGTTAGAAAAGTCCTCGCTCCCCATCGTTCGCTCTAATCTCATGATCGCTGCTGGGGATCTGGCCATCCGCTTCCCCAATCTGGTGGACCCCTGGACACCCCATCTGTATGCTCGGTGAGATACCCCTCCCAGCACCATCATGGTCCCCACCAGCCCTAGAGGCCGTGGGGAAGTCAGTGTGGGAATCCCCAGAACTGTGTCCCCCAAGTCTTTAGGGCTCTCTCCCACATCTGGGCATGCCCTGTCTGGGTGTGACCCAAAGGGATTGATGCCTCTCATCTAAAGCCTTGGTACCAGGCTTGGCCTCCTTCCCCAAACTCAGCTCTAGACAGCCTCTCCCTGCCTGTAGTATGGTACTGTCAGAAGAGGCCGCGGCTTCCTACTCAGGGCCTCCCTGCCACCATCCGGTACGCGCAAGTCCTAACGCCGTGAGATTTCATCCCTAGCCTCCGGGACCCCTCTCAGCAAGTGCGGAAAACAGCCGCGCTGGTGATGACCCACCTGATCCTGAAGGACATGGTGAAGGTGAAGGGGCAGGTGAGTGAGATGGCCGTGCTGCTCATTGACCCTGCCCCTCAGATCGCTGCCCTGGCCAAGAACTTCTTCAATGAGCTCTCCAACAAGGTGAGAGGTTGGGGTGGCTTAGAGCTTGCTGCCGAGGGACTAGACAGTCCTATGGCGGTCTCTGTGACGCGACTCTCTCTCTTACAGGCGAATGCCATCTATAACCTCCTTCCAGATATCATCAGCCGCCTGTCAGCCCCCGAGGGAGGAGTGGAGGAAGAACCTTTCCACACCATCATGAAGTAGAGTCCCTGGGCCTTGGGGCATTTGTTCCGTTGTAGAGCAGGCTTAGGAATCACACAGACCTGTTTTTGATGTCCAGTCTGATGCCCTGAGCCCTGTGGACTTCAGCACCAACCCGCCTCTGTACTATTCCTCCTGTGTAAAATTAGGCCCTCAAATATTGTTCCTTAGTTCTTGAGAAGATTCAGTAAGATAAAAGTCCTAACAGGTGATAAGCCCGTAAATAGGACTCACTGGATGGCAGCTGCTTTTGTTCTAAGTTTCCAGTCACACTGTAAATTCCTCAGGAGGGTTAGGTGGCGCCTTCCCTGAGGTGAGGGAGCGAGCAAGAGGGACAGGCCAGGGTAGAGGAGAGTTTGCTGCTGAGGCAGGAGGGTGACGGAAGGCAAGTGCTGGGGAGGGCCTGGGCGGGTGTCAGTGGTGGGCTCAGGGCCGCCCCCAGGGTGGTCCATCCGTTTTGCCTCCACAGGCAGTTGCTCTCCTACATCACAAAGGACAAGCAGACCGAGAGCCTGGTGGAGAAGCTGTGTCAGCGCTTCCGCACAGCCCAGTATGCTGCCTTCCTGGAGGGTTCTTGGGGTCTCCATGGGGCTGGGGGAGACCCTTCCCTCGGGGGTCCCGCTGAGCCTCACCACACCCCTGCCCACAGGACCGAGCGGCAGTACCGGGACCTAGCCTACTGCGTGTCTCAGCTGCCCCTCACGGAGCGGGGTCTCCGCAAGATGCTAGACAATTTCGACTGCTTTGGCGATAAACTGTCAGACGAGTCCATCTTCAGCGCTTTTTTGTCCATCGTGGGCAAGTTGCGGCGTGGGGCCAAGCCTGAGGGCAAGGTGCGCAGCGCCTGCTGCGTTTGGGCCGCAGCTCACACGGGTGTTCTGAGGCTAGGGGTTTCTGAATTGTCCTCAGCTGATTGCAAACAAGCAACAGGGGTGGCCTGAGACCAGATCTTTCTGTCTCCGATTCTATTCTTTGTTTCTTTTTTTCTTTTCTTCAGAAGACTTTCTTAAGGGCCATTTCAGGTTCAAAGCAAAATTAAAGTATAGGATTCCCCATGTACCCCTCCGTTACCCACATCCCCTGCCACAGGCTGCGCAGGACGTGTGAACCTGCCTTGACATCCCCGTTGCCCAGAAAGCTTGATTTCCAGGAGGGTTCACTCCTGGTAATGTGTGCTGATGAATGTACGATGGTAACTGTGCCCACCACTGTGTGTGCTTCACAGTCAAGGCCCCGCCCTGAGCATCCCCTGCTCCCCCCCTCCAGCCCACCCCCAGCCCTGCCACCACTGATCCTTTTACTGTCACGGCAGCTTCGCCTTTCGCAGGATGTCATGTTGTTGGAACCACAGAATGTTTGCTCTTCTCATTTGGGTTCTTTCATTTAGTGATCCGCATTTAAGATTCTTCCATCTCTATTCATGGACTTGTTTCTTTTTAGTCGCAGAAATAACAATTTCTAGGCCTGCTTCTAATCTGTTTTTCCCTCCAGGCTGTAATAGATGAATTTGAGCAGAAGCTTCGGGCCTGTCACACCAGAGGTTTGGGCACAGTAGAGGAACTTGAGGTTGGCCAAAGCAGTGGCCAAAGAGCCCCGTCAGCCAGAAAACAGCCCACTGGTACGTGGGGCTGCCCTTTGGGAAAGTCTGGGCAGGGCCCTCCTCTCAGATGGGGGTTCCTTTTTTCCTTCTGGACCCACACCTCTGCCTCTTGCAGCCGCTCGACACCGGCATGTGGCTTCTACAGCATCAGACAGCTTTGTCACACCAAAGCCCCGCCGAACTACCCGCCAGCATCCAAACACCCAGCAGCAAGCTTCACAAAAGAAACTCAGGATTGTCTTCTCCAGCGATGAATCCAGCGACGAAGGTGCGCTGCTCCCTTCCAGACCCAGCCCAGGAGTTGGGTGGGGGGCCAGTGGGATGCCGGGCGGGGAAGGGCGGTCTGGGGGGCAGTGGTCAGATTGACTTTTGATGGGGTCCTGCTGTGTAGGCCCCACCCCCAGGTCATCTTCCTGTGCAGTGTGGTCTAGGCCTGTCCTATTTGTTGTCTGAGATCTATTTTTCACCATCTTTGTGACTCAGCTTTTTTCTTATTCCCCCAATTCTTTGTACAGAACTGTCAGCAGAGATGACAGAAGATGAGACACCCAAGAAAACCACCCCCATCCGCCGAGCATCTGCTCAGAGGCAGAGGTCCTAGGGGCAGCCTTGTCTGTCCCAACCCTGCTGTGCAGGTGTCTTATAAAGAGATTCATTCCCCTTGTAAGATACTTACTTGCCTGTCTCCTTGGTTTTTTAATTCGTAAGTGGTCATTGTAATGTAAGGCTTTGCTCTTAAAGTAATCCAACTGAACCGAGTTAAACTGCTTTCCTCAGAATATATATATACATGTTTGTCAGTTTCCTTGTTTTCTAATGAATAAATATTTTTATATAGTTTTAGAGGATTTTCGTAAGCTTGTCTTTGTTTCGTCTTTATCGCTAGCCTGGAGGCAGGCAGTGGCAGAGGGTTATTGACCCAGAGGGAGACGCTGAGCCCAGGGGTCTGATGTGTCCAGCCCCTCAGTGCCTCGTCTCTCCCTCCCAGCCTCCCCCTTGCACATGTGGCAGGACGCTCCGCTGCGTAGAATTAGGCAGCGCCTAGACTCCAGAGCCGCACTTCTCAATCTGGGGGCAAGTTTACCCTCTGGGAGACATTTGACAACTTCTAGAGACTGTTTCTTTGTCACAACCTAGCAGGGAGGGGTGCTACCAGCAGCCAGTGGGTCGAGAGAGGCCAGGGATGTTGCTAAATATCTGACAATGCACAGGACAGATCCCACCACAAAAAAAGGATGCGTCAGCCAGCGAAGCTGGGCTTGAGAAACCCTCCTCTGACCAGCCGCTCATTTTGTCCTGCCCCCACCCCCACTCGCGCCCCTCACCCACCTTTAAAGACAGGTGACAGAGCCGGCCAGGCTGATGGGAGACCAGGTCATGATTCCCCTCCAGCTCTAGGCAGTGTCCCTGGAGACAGTCCCCCAGGGGTTCCTCACAATGTTAAAGGGTCTACAGGAAGTCAGCCCCTAGAGGCGGGCTCTGTCCACCCCTCCTACTCCCCAGGCCCTCTCTGCTGAGTCACCTGAACCGCAGGCAGTGCGGCTGCTGCCTTGACTACACTGATGTCTCTGCTGCCATGGCAACAGCAGACTGCGTCACCGGGCGCTGAACTCCCTCTTTTCAGCAAAGGACAGTAATGAGAAATGACAGGCTTGCGGCAAAGGGGAACATGCTGAGGGAGGGCAGGGTGGGGGTGTCCTCCTAAGGCCCTCTTCAGGCAGAGCACTGTGTCCTTGGGGGAGTCTCGGGAGGAAGCCCTATCTCCACTTCCCAACAGGCTCCTCAGTGTGACACCTCCCCTCACCATTAGGTGCCCACTGGCCCTGCTCTTGCTGCTCTTGCAAAGCCCAGGGCGTGGACCATGCAGATGGCCACCCGCCACAGCAAACATTGGAGGAGGACAGTCCCAGAAAGGGAAGGGACCGCTGGAGTCGGGGTGCAGGACCGCGTGCTCTCTGCCTTTTAAGCAGAGGTTATCACCAGCTGTGCTAAACTTAGCCACAGGCTTTTCAGCTGGAGAAGGGGGCTGGTCTCATGTTACGCTAGGCCAGCAAAGAGGTCCCAATTCTGTCCCCCAGCACCTGCTGATAGTTAATGTCCATTCTACCCCACCCCACCCCCCACCCTCAATCCTTGAGTCCTCAGATCCAGCCCTTCCAACATCCTCAGTTCACAGATCCAGCACAGTCCCTGGCTTCCGACTGACTGGGCTTGGAGAGGAATGGACTCCTTCCTCCACATCACCTGTGGAGAGGAGCCAAGTGCCCAAGACTCCTGATTTTTTTTCCCTATTCTGAACTTCTCACCCTGCCCCCAACATCTCCAGGACGCAGCCATGGGAAGGGGAGGCCCTGACTCCAAGGCTGGCCTGCACGTCCCAGGATGGGGAGGGACTTCCGCCCTCACGTCCAGCTCTCAGCCCCGGGAATGGACCGAGCCGTACTGGGTGAAAGGGGCATTGTCTTCCAGCCCAGGCCGCACAGCCCTCAGGTTTCCCAGGAGCGCCTTTGTGGGAGGCCTCTGGCCTCTACCCGCCCAGCCCCCAACAGAGATGCTACCCGCCCCTGGGGCCCCCCGCCCGAGCCTGAGGGAGAGCAGCTGGTGCACCCAGGGCCTGGTTTCTCCGGTCTCCGGCGGCCCGCACTGCAGGACATTGTGACCTTCAGTGCAGAAACCTCCCCCCGCTCACGCGTCCTCCGGAGCCTCCTTCCGCTCAAGGGCCTCAAGTCCCAGTGCCCAAACCGGCCCCCGGCCCAGAGAGGCCCGAAGCCAAGTGACGGGGGTGGGGGAGTGGGGGAGTGGGGAAGTAGCCGGCTGGAGGCCCCTCCCGTGCTTTTCCTTTGCTGTGCGAGTGTCACTACCGAAGAGCCTCGAGAAGTTCCTCAGCCTTCCTGCTTTTCAGCCTTTGAAAGCTGGGGAGCAGGGGCTGGAAGGGGGAGCCTGCATCAGCGAGCTGTGCCTGCCTCCGGCTTCAATTCCCCATCCAGCCGACTCCCCAGGTCTTCCCGTTATTTCTTTGCGGCGACTTCAACGTCCCTGGCTCCCAGGTGTCCTCACTTCTCACCCGCAGTGCTTCCCCCTCCCCACCAGTCACCAACATCGGTCCCCCTCCTCCTTAAGGCCAGTCTCAGTCCCCTCCCCCACGCCGTCCTCAGCCCACACGCGCGGTGCGTGCACATTTCAAGAACCTGGCGGACCCGAAAAAAAAAAAGCGGGGGGCCGACTACTCGAGAGTTTACGGGCGCACGTAGCTCAGGCCTCCGCACCCCGGGGGCTGGGACTGGACGAGGCGGGCCCGCGTCACCACGCCCCCTCCCCGCCTCCTCCCCGCCCCCTCCCCTATAAATTCTGGCTGCTGCCTCCTCCTGCGCTCTCTGCTCCTGCCTGTTCGACAGATAGCCGTAACTCCCGTGCTGTGCCAGGTAAAAGCCTGGCCGAGAGGAGCCACAAAGGGCTGGGGCATAGGCCCACCCAAAGGGGACGAGGGGGCGTTCGCGCGCTGGGTGTGCGGCTGCGGGGGCTGGGGTCCACGGATCGGGCCCAGCCGGGCCTCCCGCACTGCAGGGGCGGTAGGAACGACGTGCGGAAGCGCAGATCGGGGATGGAGGCCTGGGGGGAGGGGAGGGGAGGGGCGGGTGGGGGCAGGTGGTCAGCGCGGGATTCCATCCTCTTAGCCTCGCGCTCTAATGCTCTCCTTCCTCTGCCCACAGCCGCATCCCTGAGACAAGATGGTGAAGGTCGGAGTGAACGGGTGAGTTACGGGCAGGGGTGGAGTGGGGTGGGGCAGGGCAGTCTTGCGGTCCTCACCGCATTGCGTCGGTAGGTCTCGCGCTAGCGGGTCTCTGCAAGCGCGAGGGGAACCTGGATGGGGTGGTCGTACCCACCGTCCCCCGCAAGGAGAACTCAAGGTCAGCGCTCAGACCTGGAGGAGCCCCTCGGAGGCCTCGTGTGCCCCCCCATCTCCGGCCCTTGCGCCTCCTGTAACTCCGCCCTGGCGGAAACTTCCACCACCTTGCGGCAGATACACAGGAGATTCCAATTCTTGCTTGGGCCGCATCCCCTAATCCCGCAGCTGGGGCTCTTTTCTTTCCTTTCGCGCCCTGCGGGGTCACGTGCCAGGGAGGAGCCCTTACCACCCCCAGCCCGTGCCTCCAGCAGGCGCCCGGGGGGTGCAGGAGGCACAGCTGCGCACAGAACCAGCTGGGAGGGGTCATCTGCGGTAACCCAAGCGGCCATGTTGCAACTTGCTAGGAAGGAAATGAATGAACTGCCCGTTAGGAAACCTTCCTTAGCCCTGTCGTCTTTTCGCCTTCCTTGCCCATGACTAACGCTCCTACCCCTGCCTCGTGGGATAGCTGAGGCCAGGCTTTCACGTTCTTGCAGCTAGACCTCAATTTTGACCCTAGTAACCCCAGACCATCATTTAAACTGCTAGCCAAATTCCGCGGCCCCCCCTCCACCCTAGGGGTGAGAGGATGCTTTTAGTAGATGGTTCTCTGACGAATTCAAAACGTGGGCTTGTGGGAGTGGTTTTGTAGTTTGGGGGTGTTTCTCCTTTCCTTTTCCGGAGAGGTGTGGTGGCCCTGGCTGGGTGCCATGCTTGGGGGAGCTGAGTCATGGGTACTTAGAAATTTTCCACCACAAAATGGTTCCCAGAGCTGCAGACCCTGTGGTCACACCAGCTCTCCTCGAAGCTCCTTTCCCCCATCTTTGCCTGGAGCTGACCCCACCCTAAAGGCCAGGCTGTAAAGGTCACCAGGAGGATTAAGTGTCTGTGAGCCCCGGGAATCCTGCCCTTCTCCCCATCCCATCTTCCAGAAACCAGATCCCCCGCTCCACCTAAGCTGGGGTTAAATATAGCTGCCTGACCTTTATGCAGCTGGGGGCCTGGGCTTTTGCTCTCCGCCCCCCACCTTCCCTCCCTAATACCTGTTGCTCCCAATCCTGATTTTTAGAAAAGAGCTTGGAAGGACAGGTGCTGAGCAAGTCAGAACTCCGGGATGAGGGGTTGAGAAACCAGTTTTCCCTCTCTCCCCTTTTGTTGGGGAGAGGGTAAGTTTCCCCGTCCAGTTCATGCTGACCTTTGCTCTTGCCCTTTGAGCTTGGTGATGCTGAGTGGACTAGAGTTGGCGATTCAGAGGGTGTAGCCCAAAGCTGGGCCAGACAGGAGCAAGTGTTTGCAGAGAGTGGGTGTGATGAATGCCATGTGCCTGCCACGTGCCCGGCCTGTAGGTGGCAGCAGCTGCGCACCACCCCATCAACTCAACATAGTGCCGATGACCAGGGGGTGGGCAAGCCTTTGTGCCTGATTACCTGTGAGCCTTCACTCTGTGGGCTGGCAGGGTTGCTCAAGAAAAATAAAGTGAGTTCTAGTGAGACTTTGCGGGGGTAGCAGAGTGGCCTCTTCTCTGAAAGAGGGTGAGTGGGCTGGGGGCTGCTTCCATGCCCAGGAGGACTCACCCTCACCCCTTCTTGTCTCTTGTCCCCCTCAGATTTGGCCGCATCGGGCGCCTGGTCACCAGGGCTGCTTTCAATTCTGGCAAAGTGGACATCGTCGCCATCAATGACCCCTTCATTGACCTTCACTACATGGTGAGTGCCGCCCCACAGCAGGTGGGGTCAGAGCCTGGCTGAGTGCGGCCCCCTTGATGTCCCCCCTCCTTCATGCCCCTCGCCCCCCAGGTCTACATGTTCCAGTATGACTCCACCCATGGCAAGTTCCACGGCACAGTCAAGGCGGAGAACGGGAAGCTCGTCATCAATGGAAAGGCCATCACCATCTTCCAGGAGTAAGTGTGGGAGATGGAACAGGAAGAACTTGGCCTTGGAGGAGGCACTGGGACAGGGTGATCACCTGAGGTCTGTGGTACCCTGTGTCCTTGAGCTTTGTCCTGTCTTCCCTCATAGGCGAGATCCCGCCAACATCAAATGGGGTGATGCTGGTGCTGAGTACGTGGTGGAGTCCACTGGAGTCTTCACTACCATGGAGAAGGCTGGGGTGAGCAGCTAGTGGCTGGAGAGGAGGGTGTAACAGAGGATGGCGGGGGGAGCGGACTTAGGAAATCGAGAGCCTGGGTGCCATTACTTGCTCCTTGGCTGCAGGCTCACTTGAAGGGTGGAGCCAAGAGGGTCATCATCTCTGCGCCTTCTGCCGATGCCCCCATGTTTGTGATGGGCGTGAACCACGAGAAGTATAACAACACCCTCAAGATTGTCAGGTGAGTGCAGCAGAGAGAGGGTGGGGAAGGGAGCTGATAGTGCCGCCTGGTGCCCAGTGGACATGCCTCTGACTTGCCTCCCTCTTTTCCAGCAATGCCTCCTGTACCACCAACTGCTTGGCCCCCCTGGCCAAGGTCATCCATGACCACTTTGGCATCGTGGAGGGACTTATGGTAGGAGTGGTGGGAAACTTGACCCTTCTGCCTCCCGCAGAGCAGGGCCCTTCAGAGGGATCCCTGTCCCTTAGTTCTTCCCCAGGGGAGGAGGCGTGGCGTCACCTGGTGAGCACCAGGCGGGGCCTTCACTCCCCTCCCTTGTTCCGCAGACCACCGTCCACGCCATCACTGCCACGCAGAAGACTGTGGATGGCCCCTCTGGGAAGCTGTGGCGTGATGGCCGAGGGGCTGCCCAGAATATCATCCCTGCTTCTACTGGCGCTGCCAAGGCCGTGGGCAAGGTCATCCCTGAGCTCAATGGGTGAGACCCTTGGCTGTTTTCTGCCATGTGGACCTGGGGAGCCGGGAGGAACAGTGCAGACTGACCCTGCTTCCTTCTGTCCATAGGAAGCTCACTGGCATGGCCTTCCGCGTCCCCACCCCCAATGTGTCCGTTGTGGATCTGACCTGCCGCCTGGAGAAACCTGTAAGTTCGGGTTGGAGCCGCTTTGGTGGCTTGCGGGGCCAGTGACAGGGAGTTGCAAGACGAACTCCTGTGACCATCTGTTTACCTTGTCAGGCCAAGTATGATGAGATCAAGAAGGTGGTGAAGCAGGCATCAGAGGGCCCTCTCAAGGGCATTCTAGGCTATACTGAAGACCAGGTACGATCAATGGGTCAGGGCACTGGTGTGTCTGCATGGCCCCCGTGAGCCAGGAGGGGTTCCATATGTGGCCCTCTCCTCCCCTAGGTTGTCTCCTGTGACTTCAACAGCGACACTCACTCTTCTACCTTCGATGCTGGGGCTGGCATTGCCCTCAACGACCACTTTGTCAAGCTCATTTCCTGGTATGTGTGGGTAGGGGCAGGATGATGCATGTGATCTGAGTCTGGTGCCCCCTGGTGGCTGGCTCGGTAAACAGCCCTCCACTCTCTCCTTCCAGGTACGACAATGAATTCGGCTATAGCAACAGGGTGGTGGACCTCATGGTCCACATGGCCTCCAAGGAGTAAGGTCCCCAGGCTCCTAGCCCCAGCAGGAGCACGAGAGGAAGAGAGAGTTCCTCAGCTGCTGGGGAGTCCTTGCCCCACCTCGATCCTCCATCACACTGAGAATCTCCCAGCCTCCACACGGTTTCCACCCCCAAGGCCCTGAGGAAGTGCGGGGGCAGGGGGTGCCTCGGGAGCCCTGCCTTGTACCATCAATAAAAGTACCTTATACCCAGCCTGCTGTTTCTTGTCTTGCTGAGAGGGAGGCTGGGCTGGGGGCAAGTTGAACTAGTCAAGCACCCAAGCTGCCAGAAATCCTGCCCTGGTCTAGTGGACACGCTTCATGTCCTGGGTTCCTCCCTGAGGCCTTTGGGTGCTCTGGGCCCCAACGTATGCCAGATGGCCATGGCTGAACCTAAGAACAGCCTGGCAGCGTGTATCCAGAAGCCATTCTGTCTGCAGCCCCCGCCCCCCCGAGGGTGACACTTGCCCAGAAGTCGGGTTGGGCAGAGTCCACCTGGCTCCAGCCAGTTACCTGACCTCTGCAACAGTGTGGAGCATGGCCAGCCTGGGAGAACCAGGTCCCAGCTCTGCCTCAGTGTCTGTCTGTGCCCTAGTGCCCACCTTTTAGGGTCTGCAGAGGGGGAGGGTGGGATGGCTTTGCTACCGGTGGATGCATGTGGTCTTACTGGGAAGCAGACTTGGTGCTGGTAACCTGGGCTGGGGCACCATTACTTTGGAGTTCCGAGATCGCCTTGCACCTGCGTGTTGGGAAATGATGGGAACTAGCACACTGCAGAGGATGGTAGCCACCACCAGGAAGTGCTGGAAACAGTGACACAGACGTGTTCAATAAATACTCGCCAGTTTCATTAGTATTTGATTCCACTCAAACGTCAGCTCCGCCCACCTTGCCTCGGGCAGTGATGCGGAGGGAGGGACCCTTGGTGTCGTCACCCCAGTTCTCTGAGATTTTCTGAGTTGAGCGTCTTCTTACTCAGCCTGTTGGGTCTCCATGTGTGAGACACGGAAGACAGCTGCAGCTAATGCTTGAAGAAACCGCTCCCACACACGCAGTTTCAACTTTTCTGTCACCCGGTGGTGACAGAGACAAACAGGAGCTTCTGTCTCTCTCTCCACAACACTGCCTCCAGTCAGCCCAAAAGCTGCCTTGCCCAGATGCACTAAGGTCCTTATAACGTGTGGCACTTCCCACGAGGGAAGGGGCAGAGCCTTGTCACTGCTGTCGACGGGCAGCCGGCCATGAGTACTTGGACAGCAGTGGGGAAGGCGCACCCCGGCTCAGTCTGCCTGCCACACGGAGGGCCTCCTTTGCTGCACAAGCCACGGAAGGTCTGGCCTCCTCCTCCCCTTCATACCCGTGCCTGGGCCAGTTAGCACCAGTATGGAATCAAGAAGGCCAGCTGGCCCCAGGCCACAGGGAAGGAAGGAAGGACAGACAACCACACTGCTTACTCGGTGGAGAGGGCGAGGGGCCACGAGCGCTGCGGCAACATTAGAGGTGGGAAAGCAGCAGACACCCGCGTGGACACAGGAGGGCCGGCTGTGCAGGGAGTGGCCCGGGAAGGGTGGCCAAGCCTCACTCCAGATGCCCCAGAGCCCTGGAGGGGCCGAGGACGGAGGGAGGGAGCCAGGGAGCAGCGCCCAGTCCCCGGGGCCAGGCTGGTGCCGCAGGACACCCGCTTCCCTTCTGTGAGTCCCGGTGGGCGGGCCGAGCACAAGGAGGTCCCTATCTCATGGCGCCATCGGAGGTGACATCACGATCGGAGTCCTCAGCCTCACTTGGCGGCGGTGGCGGCGGGTCGCTAAGCGGGACCGCAGTGAAAGCAGGAGACTTTCTAGAAAAAAAACACCAGTTGTAACCTCGGGGCAGGGCCAGGTGGGAGTCCCAACAGGGCTGGCGCCCCTGCCCATCCCAGCCTGATGATGCCCAGGCAGGCAGGTGAGTAACGTCTCAGGCAGAGGAGGACCACAGGGTGAGGTAGTGGGGAGGGGGGGATGCCGCCTCCCCCAGTCCACCCTGAGAGGGGAGACAGTCCCCACTTCAACGTGGGGACCCCGAGAGGCTCTGCAGCCCGTTTCGGGTCTATGGAGCAGTTTTGTGACTGTCAGGTTTTCAGCTGCCTTTCTAAGCAGGGGAAAGCGCCAGAGGCAGGGCATGGGGAAGTTTCAGCCAGGCAACCACGGTGGACTCCCATATCCTCCATCTGCTGAGAAGGTGGGTCTCAGGGCTTACCCCAGAAGGGTGCCAGGCACTGCCCCTCCCCACCTGTGCCCAGGGGCCCTCACCGGTCCCCAGACTGGGTGATGAGCCGGCGGCAGGTCTCCATCTGCACGTCCAGGCCCCGCTTCATGCTGCACATCTCCATGTATTCGTGCAGGTGGCGGTTCATGTCGTTCTTGGCCGTGGCCAGCTCCAGCTGTGAGGGCCGGGCCGTCAGGTCAGCAACTGCCCCTGCCCAGCTCCCAGGAGGCTAACCCGCCAAGCCACGAAGGAGGTGAGGGCCTCAGATTCAAAACTAAACCAGCTCGAGGTGGAAGGCACTCGATACGCCATCGTTCCTTCCACGTTCCCCAAGGAAGCTCACCCACAAAAGGCTTTTGCTAAGGAGGCTGGTGCAGGCCCGAGTTCTCTGAAGAGACTCACGGCAAGAGCAGTGAGGAGGGGGCTGAGGCCCTAGAGAGGCGGAGTGTTCCTGAGGCAATCGGCCCCCTCCTGGGGTTCCCCACCGGGCCTCTTCTGGCCCATACAGCGCTGTCCCCCCGCAGACAGGCCTCGTCGCCCCAAGGTGGGGCCTACCCATCCCTGCATGCACCTCAAGTTGAGCCATTACTCAACTTCAAGAAGTGTCTACAAGACTGTCGGCACACACGCCAGCTGGGCCCTGTGGAAAGGGGCTCCGCTCTCACGACCGATTTCCTCATTACTTCGCTCATGCTCACGTGTAAGCCCTTTTCAGAGACGAGTGGAAGGACTGCCTGCCTCATCAAATGTGACTGGCTACGAGCTGCGGCCCGAGTCAAGACTGTTATGTGTGAAAAGACAGGGCTCAGAGTCAAGGAAACACAGTCTCCTTCCCAGAGCCTGACTCTGCCCGCGGGCTCCGCGGTGGAGCTGAGAGGCAGGCACGGAGGCAGTGAAAATTCTGGGACAAACACACTCCTGCTGCCTCCCTTTGTTCTGGGGACAAAGAACAGGGGCCAGAAGCGGGTGGGGGCAGAACAAAACTGCCTGGGGTGATGTGCTTGACTGCCTGAGAGCAAAGACAAAGGGCAGGAAACCACCCGTGAAAGATCTGTACTGGGCCGCAAGGATGGGAACTCAGACAGAAAAGGAAACAGTCACAGGGCCAGACAAAGAGACGGTCAGGACAGCGACATGGGGCGAGATGGTGGCCTGGGTGGGTCAGAAGCCCCACTGAGCACAACTTGGACCGCAGCCCTGGTTCCAGAGCTGGGGTCCCAGGCGGCGCCCCCAGCAGCAGCACATACGGGGGCAGGGTGAGCTGACCATTTGTTCAGTTCAGGAAGGAAGTAGCGTGCCGCCAGCACTTGTCCGGACTGGCTCCCTCCTTCACCCTAACCCCGGCCCCTCGGGAGAGCTGATGCTAGAGGGGAGCACTGGGGGCTGTGCTCGGGAGCCCAGTACTCGGTGGGGCAGCGGGAAGAAATGAACCCAACATGTCCCAGCAGAACACGAGGCTAGGACGGCCACCGGCCTCTATGTTTATAGCAGGGCTGCGGGAAGGAGCCGACCCCAAAGGCCACAATGAAAAGTCCGCGTGTGTGTGGCCGGGCAGGGCGGAGGGGTGAGGCTGAGAGCAGACTGAGAGTGGAGACTTGGGCCTGGGTCTCTCTCACCATCAGTAATGGAAATGGTCCCTGCCTCCATCCTAGGGCCCCTGCAGACCCAAAGTCACTAAGATAAGGGGCCTCCAGAGCACCGGGTGGGTGGAAAGGAGCAACACCATAAAAAAACACCAGCAGCAATGGCCTCCTGAGGCCTCAGGACATCCTAGGCGCAGAGAGGAGAGGGAGAACAGGATGCGTGTCGACAGAGGAGTGGAGGCCCCCTCCCAGCTCTTCGCTAGTGGCTCATATCCTGCTGTACCTTTTCTTTTTTTTCCTTTTTCCTGGGTGTGCAGCACATGGGATCTTAGTACCCTGACCAGGGATCGAACCCATATTCCCTGCAGAGGAAGCATGGAGTCTTAACTGCATGACCACCAAGAGGTCCCCCAGCTGTGCCTTTAAAACTGAGTGTCCGTCTGCCTGGGAGTAAACAATGGGAGCAGGTTTTGCTTAAAGGAGCAGGGCAGCTGCTGTGTGCTGGGAGAATGAGGATATAGGAGGAAGATAATTCCTCAGCGGCCACTGCCACGGTGAGGACAGTGGGCCTAGAGAAAGGCAGAGTGCTCTAGAAGTGAGGACAGTGGGCCTAGAGAAAGGCAGAGTGTTCTAGAAGTCCCCAGCCTCGTCTCCAGAGTGCATGGAAAGGACCCCCTCAGGTTTGGGCCGTGGGGGTCACAGGAATCACATGGCGCCTGGCCGTAGCACTCTCATCTGGGTGTCACAAATCCTGCCTGTCAGCCCCTCCAGGGTCTACAGTTTACATTAAAGCACCGGCTCTACACGCCAGTTCAGGGAAGGTTCCTCCAGGCGAGGGAATGAGCATGGAGACTCTTCCACAGCTCGAAGGCTGAGCTGCAGCAAAGGTCAAGTCCAGCGACATGGACCCGGATACAGCACTGACTGTAGTAACAACCGTGATCACAGCGGCTGCGACGGTGCTGACTGATATACAGATGCCCCACACTCTACCCGAGCTCACCGGACCTTCAATCGACCCTGAGGGAGGTACTGCTAAGACCCCTACGTTACAAACAAAGAAGCAGGCTGGGTGGTGAAGAGTCTGCCTTGCAATGCAGGGGACTCAGGTTTGATCCCTGGTCAGGGAACTCAGGTCCCACGTGCTGCAGAGCAACTAAGCCCACACACCACAACTAGAGAGTCACAATGAAAGATCCCGCGTGCTGCAACTAAGGCCTGACATGGCTGAAAAAATAAATATTAATAAAAGAAGAAAACAGGCTCAGAGAGAAGAGGCCTGTTAAAAGTCAGAGTGGCAATAAGTCACAGAGCTGAGATTGGAACTTACATCTGTCTGCCTTGCTCCCCTCCCCAGCCTGAGGTCTTTGGGACCCACCAGAGGGTCCCCAGTGGGGAGACCCCCCCTTCTCCTGCCAGGAGGAAATGGGGAGGCCCTCGTGTCCTGCAGTACCATTCACGACCCCCTGGGAACCGCGGCCCCTCGGCTTCAGCTCACGGCCTCACCTCGATCTGGTCAATGGTTTCCTGATATTCTTTCTCCCGGGTTTTGAAGAGGGACTCGGTATCTTTAATCACCTTCTCCAAACTGTCTTCCGGCTGCTGGAGTGGAAAGGGAAGGTGGGGGAAGCCAGAGGGGAGGGATGGATGGGACAGGGTGAGCCGCAGGGCAAGGCCAGGGAGGGAGAGAGAGAGAGTAAGGTTAAAGGAAGCTGGAGAGACCGAGGACAAGGACTGGGGACAAGGACTGAGGACGAGGGGAAAGCAGGTGATGGATGGCGGCCACAAAGGGAAGACAGAGCTCAGAGGGGCCAGCAGGTGGGAAGGAGATGGGCCTGGCGCCCAGGGAGGAGGAGCCGGGCCCAAGGCCGGGAGGTTGGTTACCTCTCCCGGGGCCTCTGCAGCGGCCAGGGCATAGCCAGAGAAATCCTCCCAGAGCAGCAGGGTCTCCTCTGTCTCCTCCCAAGTCAGGCTGTCACAGTCGTCCTCAAAATCATACTCCCTCCTAGAGACAGGGAGCCCGGGTGTCAGGGCAGCCGGCGGGGCGGGGGCTGCAGGGGCTCCGGCCTCGGGCAGGCTCTGGGTGGCCGGGCGGACTCACAGCTGGTTCAGCATGCGCTGCATCTCCTCGTTGATGCTGAGGGCTGTGCTCTCCTCCTCCTCCCCGTCGGGGCGGCGAAGCCCATCACTCTCTGCCAGGGAGGTGTCCTCCTCCACGGCCTTGCGCTCCCGCTTCCGCCCCCCCATGGACGGGACCTTGATGGGAGACAAGTGCAGAGACTACAGAGACGAGGCCGGGTGCATGAGGAGAAGGGCAGGGGGGGGGCGCCGGCCGGGAGGGAGGGAAGCGGGGACCAGCAGGAAGGGTGGGCAGACAGAGAGAAGACAGTTAGAAGACAGAACACAAACACCAGCATCACCAAGACAGGCAGACAGACGCGGGTGGGGCCGGGGCTGCAGACTAGGAGGAGACAGACCAGAGACAGAGAAAACAGAGCCGTAAGATCGGGAAATGGCTGGCCGGGGCCAGAGTGAGATGTGCGCAATGGCCCAGAGGAGTTCTTTTCTAAAAAAAGTCTTGTAGTGAAATGACTGAACTGAGAGGGAAGTTTCAGGCTGCAAGGAGGAAGGGGGCATGAAGTTGATAAAGCAGAACCTGAGTCACATCCAGATCTGGAAGCCAGAGGGGGAAGGGAGGGAGAGAGA